>VWZZ01001947.1:119508-137347 GCA_013399095.1 Psophia crepitans
TCCTTAGACTTCACAGCCGTGGGAAAAAATTTCTTTTTTTTTTTTTTTTTTTGTCTGGCACTACACAAACTGCTCAGTATGCAAATTATAACCTCCCTATTCATTTTGCCTTCGTCGCCTCACTCTGTACAGCTGGATCCAAACATCCGTGCTTCGGGGATACCTGACAGATCTCAGCACTGGGCTTTGCATAAGAGGTGAAGCCCTGAAGTAGGTCAGCGTGGATCAGGAACGCAGAGCTGCTGTATCTCTGGCAAATCCTTTAAAAATCTTGCTTTGTGTTCATAAACTTTGTATGTATTTAGTGTCTACTTAAAAACATTAGTTCTCGGAGAGTAGGGTGGAGATCGATGCCTTTAGTTCAAGGAAGCCGGAGCAGCTAGTGAATACGCTGTGTTAAGACTACCACCAAGAGGCCAGTAAGGAGATGGCTGAGGAGATTTAATTGCATCATTTCACCAAGAGCAGAGGCCTTCTGAGCAGAAAAGTGAAAGGCTGGGAAAGCAAAGCTGGAAAGCAGATTCTTAATAACCAGCTGAACCCCCTTCTGGCATCACTTCATGGCAGCAGGATCGGAGAACGGCAAGGAGAAAGGGATGATGCTCCCTATACAAATATCAATGCAGCAAGCACAGAGAAGTGCTTCGGTATGTACCCTGCATGCCAGTGCTTGGCTCCTACCGCAGCAACGCCAGGGGTACAGCCCCGACATCCCTGTCCCCACAGAGCCCAGGTCTCCTGTCACCTCAGCATCACACACTATTCCCTTGCAATGCAATCAGCTTGGACCCTGCGCTGCATCACTGTACAGGGCAGAGGCAGCCACATCTGTCCCAAGAATTAACATCCTTTTGAACCGCAGGATTTCCTTTCAAGCTGTTCTCTGTAGGGAACACCTCTCTGTTGTTCCATAGCAAACCCAGACCAGTGAAATTTGATCAAAACTGAAAAGAGAACTAACATTTTGCAACTTAAATTACCTGAGAAGTCACCAAACCTGAGTATTTCCTAGCCACACACTGAGTCGTGTGCTCAGTGCTGCTTATAGTATGACAATAGCTATATATATATACACACACACACATATATATATATATATTGGACCAAGATCAGACTGCACAGCATGTAGTGAAGGAAAACTCCAGAGCTGGGCCTACGCTAGCAATAAATAGTGGCAAATACAGAGTTAAACAATCAAATTTAATTTATCTATTCTGCTAAACCACTACAGCAGTCCCTGGCAATGTCGCAGCCTGGACTAGCTAACTCTCATCTGCACAACTTCTGCACAAAGCTGAAGCACTGGCACAAGACAGGGACTCTTCCCAACAGGCAGTTTTGATGGAACTATCTTGTTTCGGGCAGCAAGATAGTTCAGTGATGAGATCACCCTCTGCTTGGTGAGCTCAGTGCCCAAGAATGGTCATGGGTATGTGTGATAGCCTGGAATATCTACAAGGAGTGGAGGAAGAGGAGGTTTTCAGTGAAAAATCTCACTGGAACGTCTTCTTGAGTGTGTGCTTGGCACTATTGGCCCCATGTGATGAAATTCTCTGAGAAATTTCCATAAAAGAATGGTTGAACGGTCCATAAAGGTAGTCTACCCTGCCTTAGGGCAGGCAGCTGGAGTAGATAACCTTGCCAGGAGCTTTTCAACCCTATTTTCTCTGACTGCTTGTAAGATAAAAATTTGTGAGAGTGTAAGTCCATATAAAACAGAGGAGGAGAACAATCCACAAATCAACTTTTTTTTTCACAATCCTTCCTCTGCTCAACAGAGTGGAAATTTTCCATTAAAATGGGAGAGGGCAGTACAAAATGACCCTTGGGAAGGACTATGGTGCCAGATGTGGGGAATATACATAATCACCATTACAATGAAATGCAGCAATTGGGAAACAGACTGAGGAAGCAAAGGTATTTGAATTTTGCTTTAAATGGACGTTGCAATGTAGCTCTAAGTTCGCTGGCTGTGATGCCTGCATTTTATTTGATTGTGCATGTTGTGCGCAGAAAGGATCTGATTCATCATAAGATGACTCTAGTGTTACATTGGGATATCTCCAGGAAAAAATTCAGATCCCAGAATATTAATCTAGAAATGCAGAATTCAATGATGGCCAAACAGATGTACAGACATGTGTACGCATCCAGGCTCTTGAGCCGTAAGGATACTCCTCATTTTATTAGTCTCCAGGGTAATACATACTTCTTCAGATGGCAGCAGCTCTCATAGTTCACCTGTTCACAATCATAGACTCATAGATTCATTTAGGTTGGAAAAGTTCTTTAAGATCATCGAGTCTAACCGTTAACACTGCCAAGTCCACCACTAAACCATGTCCCTAAGCAACACAGCTACACATCTTTTAAATATCCCCAGGCATGGTGTCTCAAGCACCTCCATGGGAAGCCTGTTCTGGTGCTTGACAACCATTTTGGTGAAGATATTTTTCCTAATATCCAATCTGGCACAACTTGAGGCCATTTCCTCTCATCCTATCACTCGTCACTTAGGAGAAGAGACCAACACCCACCTGGCTACAGCCTCCTTTCAGGTAGTTGTAGAGAGTGATCAGGTCTCCCCTCAGCCTCCTTCTCTCTGGGCTACATAAACCCAGTTCCCTCAGCTGCTCCTCACAGGACTTGTTTTCTAAACCCTTCACTGGTATCATCAATGAATGAATCAGCAATGGGTTATGTCTCCCTCCCTTCACTCTATGCAACATTAAAGGAGTTAGGAGCACCCAAAGAAGAACTTGTGGCTGCTTTTTTACTAGCAATTCTGGTACCAGTGACTGTGACCGATTACATTCGGTATTGCTCTGGATTTGGCCTGCCATCCACTGCTTGAGAATTCACCCACGTGCTTTCCTTAGAGCTTTCTAAGCTTATCATCTACCTATATAATTTGACTCACTTAAAATTTGAGTGTTCCAGTGAACCCACCTGGAGGGAAAGCTGTGTGGCATACAGGTTTGCTGCTTTCTGCAAGGTACCCTGGCTGCGTCCTCGTCATCATGGAGACACAGGCTCAGTTGTTACAGGCCTGGTAGAGTCAGAAATGCAGTTTTGAGATGGGGTTAAGACAAGAAACCTCATCTGAAATCAATCTGTGAAGGTCAAGAGTGTCTTTGCTCGTTCCAGTTCTCATCCCAGCAAAGCAAAGTTCCTATTAACTTCAACAGATGCTGAACTCTGCTCTGGTGGCACAGACAGAATGAAGGGAAATCCATGTCCCCTGTTCTACCTTAAGGATTGTACAGTGCCTGCTGGTGTTTGGGGTACAGTAGACTTAGCGTATTGGCTAGTCCAATGGCTTTGAGGAGTTCCTCAGTCTACACTGAACAAAAATTCCTGTGATCGTGAATCCAAAGGAGCCCTGGGGACAACAGTTTTGTTTTCCCTGCCCGATGTGCCTTTTCAGAGACCTTGGAATTCCTTGAGAGCTAAAGAAATTAAAGCAGGAGAGTTGAAATATGCCTCTGTTGGGCTCCGAGACATGGAGCGTTTTTGCTGGTTTGTATTTTTCATCCTCTGTGGCTGTTTCAAAAAAACTCTTTAAATATTAAAAGCAACAATATTTATTTTAGTGAAATAATGTATGTAGTGCAGGGAGATTTCCATTTGTGTGTTTAGCACTAAAAGCGATTTGAAGTCTCTTATATAAAAGTATTTTTAGACCTGAAAAACAAAGAATGTGGGAACTTTTGAATTACTCAGCTTTCTCTTTTCTTCAGGGACTCTTCCATGCGGATCTTTTCAACATCTAATTGAGTGGGCCCTGTTTCCAGACTTTGTGTGGGCAAAGAATGAGTCTAATAGGAGTTGGACTTGATGATCCTTATGGGTCCCTTCCAAGTCGTGATATTCTATGATTCTATTCTATGATAATAGTTTGGCTCCATGGTCCTTCTAGCCCAGTGCCTTGTCTCTAGGAGTGATCTGAACTAAAACATTGGAAGAACAGCGATATAAGACATACATGATTTACCGACTAGAAATCAACTGATATTGTCAGAAGCCTCACTCTGATCTCATACTAAGTTAGGCTTTAAATTCAATATTTAGCTGAAGATGTCCTTACATTTTGGAGAGACCAAGAACCTTTTACCACGAAGTCGTGAAAGTGTTAAACACATGATTTTATTTTAGATGCCAACTGATAATATTACAAGTCTAATATTCTATCCCAGAAGTCCCGATCATGAATTTTCTTGATATCCCTATTAGTTAAATATGTTTCACATCCCTGCAGTGTGGATTTGCCCAAAGAATCAGGTCCATACAGGTCTTATGCATGTAGCCAAGCAACAGTTCTAGGCTATGATGCTGGATGAATACAAGAACAAAGCTAGTGGAAGAAAATATTTGCTGGGTTTTTTCCTTAAAAATTGTAGTGAAGCCTTTTAAAGATGAATTCACTGTGATGTATTCAGAACTTCCCGCTGGGAGGGAAATCAAGTGATTATTGATATTGTCTGTCTCTTGATCTGCTGAGGCACTTTCTCATGCATTAGAAAGAACATGCCTAAAAGATTTGCATTATAATTAATACTTTCCCTCTTCCTCCAGAAGCCATTTGCTTCTTTGCCTCTCTTTGGCTACAAAAGTACTCACTGATACAGCAAATAAATTATAAAAAAGTTTTGGGTATAGAATACTTATCCCTAACTTTCTCTTTTAGAACTGTCTCGCCGTCTGCTCCCAAGCAGCATCTCTTTTGGCAGAAGAGACCTACAGAGATCTGTAGCCAAAAAGGGTCATGCTGCATGGGATCCCATGTCCCTCATCCTTGTTTGACCTTGCAGTAGGCCAACAAAAATGGGCAGAGGTTTTACCAGTATGTCAAAATGGCAGGTCTCCTATTCCACTCATTTGTCACGTGTAAATACCAAACTCCACACACTGAAATTAAACAAACCTACTTAATTGTCTGAGTCTTCATATACCCAGCATGCTTTGATCCTAGGACCCAAGTGAAATGTTCCACTCCAGCAACCTGGGGTCAGTATGATTTTATGTCTAGGGGAGACCACAGTTCCCAGAGAAGCAAAGAGATGATGAAACAACAAAGAGTTCCTGTTGCTATTTATTCTGCCTCTTACCCAGCCTGGAGATTGTCTGCTCATTCATTATAGCTGCTGAAGAAATCAGGCAAGAATATGTTCTTCTTCCCTCTCAGGAGTATAAAGATGAAGATCTGATGCAGACTGCAATCCTAATATAAAATGAGCATAGATTCTGTTGACAGAAAATGGCTAGAGAAAGAAGAAGTAAATGCAGTGAAAATACATACATTTCTGAGATAAAAGCTCCTACAGTAGCTTGGAGGGTTCAAACACACCAGTGAGTTAATTCAGGGTAAAAAGTTTCCGTGCATCAGCAGACCTGAGGTAACTGCCCTTGTGTGTACTTTCATCTTGCAGTAAATCTGAGTTAATTTCAGTTCCACCAGTCCTCTTTCCTTAAAAGAATTTAAATGATTCAAATAACTTCACATTTGCTACAGGCAAGAAGCTTGTGCATGGACTGTTGCCACGGAAACCGGCTCACGGATCTGAACACAAAGGAAATATCGTTACAGTTTCATTAATTACTGTATTAAAGCAAAACGGCATTTGAGATCAATGGTTATTGTGCCAGGAACACAGTGAGAAACACTCTTTGTCCCAAAAAACTTCTGATCGAAACAAGTAGCTTCTTTTCAGCTTTGCAAACAAAATGTTTATTTTACTAAAGTTAAGAATTGAACCAGAGTCACATAAATCAAAGTCAACCCGCTGCCTCCAGATCAGGCAAGTTATTTCCAAGGAAGTCCAAGGCTGGAGGTCCATGGAGACTTCACTGACAATTACACGGGTTCCAAAGGCTGCCAGCATGTATCTGAAACTTGAGCCACAAACTGTGTTTCTGGTTTTCTGGGTTGGTTTTTTTTTTTTTCTTTGGTTTGGTTTGGTACAGACCTGAGCTCTGTAACTGCACTAGCGAATACAGGCTGATAATCAACCAATTTCCCATAATGGCACTTCATATTTCAGCCTCTGTTCCTTTTCTTCTCATTGTTACCCAGGCGGTAATGGCACTGTTTGCTGTTCACAACAGAGTTGCACCCTGGTACATCGTGCTTCTGAGAACAAGGCACAAAACTGGAGCTCGTAGAGCCTAATGAGCAGCATTTTCATGGCATGATGGGTTTTAACCATCATCTCAATAGTCACAGAGCTGTCATGTCAGTAATTGCAGAGGAACGGGGTTTGGTGCTGAAAAGCTGCTCTCCTCCGTTTGTCAGACTGCTTGCACCCCACCAGTGCTGCTGGGAGGCATGTTGATGCTTTCTCAAATG
This sequence comes from Psophia crepitans, assembly GCA_013399095.1. Classification (NCBI taxonomy): domain Eukaryota; kingdom Metazoa; phylum Chordata; class Aves; order Gruiformes; family Psophiidae; genus Psophia; species Psophia crepitans. The sequence continues at coordinate 125,855 of VWZZ01001947.1, forward strand.
TGCCTTTCAAATAAAGGTAAGATTTCATTTGAATCCACAGGCATGGCATGACTTTGCCACAAAACCCTCTTTCCTTCCATAAGAGACTGGTAAAGAGGCTATTTCTTGAATCAGGACCTTCATCTTAACACTGCTCAAGAGTGGTCCACAAAGATACGTGATGTAGAAGGAGATCTCATTGAGAATTTGCTAAAGCTGAGAAATCCAGAGCCAAACCCAGCCTAGCTTTGTAGCCTTCAATTCTCCTCCTATTTATATAGGGCACCGACTTGCAAGTGAACATGAAAGGATTTTCCCCACCATATCTTAGAGATTGGATTTTTTTAGTCTCCAGCTACCTCATTTTAGTTCTCATATACCCCTCCAGGGCCCCTCCTTCCTTACCAGTTTAAGTATTGAATCTGAGGCCAGCAGAGAAAACATGAGCTTAACCCTGTTGCTGTTCCTCAGGTGGGGAATGAACCCGACTCAGAGAGGAAGAGACAAGCTTCAGCCACCCAGGGGACCTCAGGGAATGATGTCCAGCTGAGGACAGGGCACTCATGCATTGAGTATGAACTGATGAGCAGCTGAATCCCAACTGTGTCTCTCTGTAGCATCACAGAATCATATAATCATCTAGGTTGGAGAAGACCCTTAAGATCATCAAGTTTAACTGTAGACCTAATGCTATGAAGTCCATCACTAAACCATGTCCCTAAGCACCGTATCTACACATCTTTTAAACCTCTTTCAGGCTCTAAGGATGCTCTTCCTTCCTTCTGCCTTCACCCAGCCATTTAGAACTGTGTCCTCACATTGTGGCAAGGGCCGCTGCCCTCAATCTCCTCCATCTATTAGACCCGCGGATGGTAGCCAGTTATTGAGTGGAGAACCACAAAGTGACACTTTTCAGCCAGGAGGAAGAATGCCAGAAGGTCCTTTCAGTCCTCTTACAGTATGCGGATTCTCCAAACATTATCAGCAGAGATTGCAAATTCCTCTACAGGGATTTACAAACAACAGGTCTAAGTCCCTTTGTTGTCTTTGCGGCGGTCAGGGAAGGTACTCCAAGATCTGTCAATTACTGAGTTAAAACCATCATCCTTAATATCCATGAATCAAGAGTATACGTGAGGCCAATCCTTAGTTTAGAGGGTAGGAGGAAATCTGTATCTCTGATTCTTATACTTTCCTCTGAAAAGTCCAGTTCTCATTAATATGAGAGATAAGGCACAGCACAAAACTGTCTTAAATCCTGCCTGGTATTTTTTAGAATAGAATAGAATAGAATAGAATAGAATAGAATAGAATAGAATCATTAAGGTTGGAAGTGACCTCAAGGATCATCTAGTCCAACCATCCCCCCACCACCTATTACCCACTAAACCACGTCCCTAAGTACCACATCTAACCTTTCCTTAAACACCCTCAGGGACGGTGACTCCACCACCTCCCTGGGCAACCTGTTCCAATGCCCGACCACCCTTTCAGAGAAGAATTTTCTCCTCATCTCCAACCTGAACCTTCCCTGGCGCAACTTGCAGCCATTTCCCCTTGTCCTGTCACATAAGTTTGCACTCTTATGTTTTCTATTAAAAAAAAAAAAAAAAAAAAAAAAAGAGGAAGAGATCTGTACTGTGCAGTAATTTTCAATGCAAAGATGTCTAAGCTTGGGGATCCAAAAGCCACTGAGAAAGACCTGGCCAATTAACTCCAGACTGGAAGCAGCAAAACTGTGTCAGCACATAGTTTAATAGCACCTGAGCTTTTAAACCTTCCTATCAGCTAATTACTCCTGCAAGTAAGTCTTGCCAGATTCCTGGAGGTGGTACTATGCTTACGATGACCCTGCAACCACTGCAAAAACATGAAGGATGTGAATTAAGTTTTTTTGGTTTTTTTTCTGGATGGAATTAAGTTTTGCAGCATGTCTTGAAGGATGTTGGGGAGCATCAGGGTGGGAAGGAAATCCTAAAAGTGAAATTCTGGAGGGATGGAGGGGGAAACTTTGATGTGCGTTGGAAGGAGGGAGAAAAAGTCTCTCAGGAGGTTCAGAGAAGCAGCATTTCCCTAGAAAAATGTCAACTACAGACTTTTTTTTTTTAAAAGTGATTGCTACACAAGCTCAGGTTTAAGCCAACCGCTTCAAATTCCTTTTCCACACTTTCTGCAAACTTCCATACACTTGCTTTATTTCTCCAGTGTCACAGTGTTGTGTCTTAGGGTTTTCCTCCCTGCTTTTACGTTGTTGTCTCTGGAACCCATTGATATTTCTGATTATTTTTTTCAGAGCACCACTTCTTAAAACTTATGTGAATTATTGTAGCAGCCCTGAATGAAAATATTCTATTAGCACAAGAGAGTTTCCTCCGGACAATTAAAACAGAAGTTGATTAAACTAATAACTCTAATCTTCTTATTATTATGCAGTTGTATTCCAGAGGACAACAAAGATTGCACCACCATTCCAGTTTAGTCTTCTCCTTTCTTTGGAGCTTTCTGTAGCTAGCTTTCGGAGTACCTCATAAGTTCTAATACACCTATTTTTGCAGATCTTTCAAACTCTCTGGCTGTTCTCTAAGACCCATATTATCTTGTTCCTTGTAAGTCTGTGGAGCATCATTTCAGTAGTGAGAGGAACAGAGCAAAATATTACCTATTGTATCTATCCTTGGAACACCATTTAGGTAAAAATATGCAAGGGAAAACCTGCAGTTCTCAATACTGATCATTTATAAGTGAGTGAATTTGGTGCCTGCAGCGTTCTCTATCTCTGTACTACAGAGAAGAAAAAACCTCCAAGTCTAGTGGCAATTTAGACATTCCGTTACCAGCTACTGCATCTGGAGGATGAGGCAAAAAATGACAGTTAACCCATAAAGGGTTGGAAAAATTGCAGAAAGGTAGTTTTTCACAGAGCACTAAAAGGATTTCTTCCTCCTCCAGGGACTGCACAGCAGGAGCAGAGCTTCTTGGCCTTCTAGCACAAGCTGGCAACAAAGTGAAGAAAAGCCTTCCCATGAAGGTTTAACCAGGCATCAAGAAAATTAATTTGGATATTCCAGATGAATTCATGTCTTCATTGCCTTCTAAAGCAAACCACAAGTGTATTGATTATGAAAGGTATGACTGAGCTGATTAAATGCAGTGGTTGGCAATGTTGGCATCTACATCTAGGAAGCCAGACAGCAAATCAACAGACGGAACAAAGTGACATCACGCCTTGTCCTAAACACTAACACATGTTTTGGTAAATTGAACTGAACTAGCTCCTCTCTGTATATTAACTGGTTCTCCATTGACTAGAACAGGAGCCTAGGTAATGATGTCAGATGTAACGTACACATTGCAAACACCTACAGTTAGGGAACATAAATGCTGTCCCAAACGAATCTTTGTGCCTGTGCACATGGCATAATGCAACACCATTCAGATACAGATTGGGTTGCTCTAATATTCTTTCCCTGTGATGACTTGTGGTCACAGGAGGTAGAAACACAAAGCTAACCATCTGGGGAAAAAAAAGCAGCCTTAGAGACAGCTTAGAATTTCAGCAAGATGCCAAGTAGATGCACAACCCAAAAGGCTTGTGTCCATTCAACCACTGTAGGGCTGGAACACTGTATGAGCAATAGTCATGCAGAAGAAGTGAGGAAGAAACACCTGAACTTCATAGATACCTTTTGAAACACATTTGCAAGAAGGTTGGTTTGGACCCACAGGCAGTGGCTCAATTAAACGTTACTTCCATCTGTACAACAGCTACTGGACTTGCAATGAATGGCAAGTTGGTCCAAAGGGAAAAGTTCCTGCAATGTCACACAGTGTCTTTCCTCTAGTGAGGGTGACAGAACACTGGAACAGGCTGCGCAGAGAGGTTGTGGAGTCTCCTTCTCTGGAGACACTCAAAACCCGACTGGACACGTTCCTGAGTGAGGTGCTCTAGGTGGTCCTGCCTTGGCAGGGGGGGGTTGGACTAAATGATCTTTCGAGGTCCCTTCCAACCCCTTGTGATTCTGTGATTCTGTGATTACAGCTCCAACCCCATGGCATCTCTTTTACCTTGTCCTCTACAATTCCCCAGTTAATTCCTGCAAGTTTGTTAAGTCCTCTGCAAGGCCCAGTCAGCATGGGTTTATGAAAGACAATGCTTGACTAACCCGATCCCCTTCTATGACAACGTCATCTGCTTAGTGGATGAGGGAAAGGCTGTAGATGATGTCTACCTGGACTTTAGTAAAACCTTTGACACCATATTCCACAGCAGACTCCAGGAGCTGCTCATGGCTTAGACAGGTGTATACTTCACTGGGTAAAAGATGGACTGGATGGCTGAGCCTAAAGAATTGCGGTGAATGGAGCCAAATGTAGTTGACAGCCGGTCACAAGTGACGTTTCCCAGGGCTCAGTACTGAGGCCAGTTCTCTTAAATATCTTTATTAATGATTGAGACAAGGGAATCGAGTACACCCTCAGTAAGTTGGCAGACCACACAAAGTTGGGTGAGAGTGTTGATCTGCTGGAGGGTAGGAAGGCTCTGCAGAGGGGTTTGGACAGGTTGGATTGATGGATTGAGGCCAAGTGAATGAGGTTCAACAAAGCCAAGTGCTGGGTCCAGCACTTGGGTGACAACAACCTAATGTAACACTACAGGCTGGGGGCAGAGTGGCTGGAAAGCTGCCTGGAGGAAAAGGATCTGGGGGTGGCTGACCATGAGCTGACAGTGTGCCCAGGTGGGCAAGCAGGCCAACAGCATCCTGGCTTGTATCAGGAATGGCCTGGCCAGTAGGAATAAGGGAGAGATTGTCCCCCCTGTACTTGGCTCTGCTGAGGCCGCACTCCAAGTGCTGCGTTCAGTTTTGGGCCCCTCACTACAAAAGGGACATTGAGGTGCTGGAGCGTGTCCAGAGAAGGGCAACGAAACTGGTGAAGGGTCTAGAGAACAAGTCTGATGAGGAGCAGCTGAGGGAACTGGGGTTGTTTAGCCTGGAGAAGAGGAGGCTGAAGAGAGACCTGATCACTCTCTACAGCTACCTGAAAGGAGGTTGTAGCCAGGTACGTGTTGGTCTCTTCTCCCAAGTAATAAGCAATAGGATAAGAGGAAATGGCCTCAAGTTGCACCAGGGGGAGGTTTACATTGGATATTAGAAAAAAATTCTTCACTGAAAGAACTGGAACAGGCTGCTCATGGAAGTGGTTGAGGAACTATTTAAAAGATCTAGATGCATAGATGTGGTGCTTAGGGACACGGTTTAGTGGTTGGACTTGGCAGTGCTGGGGTAACTGTTGGACTTGATGATCTTAAAGGTCTTTTCCAACAAAAACTGTTCTATGATTCTAAGTCCTTAAAGGTTGTTTCTCTCCGTAGCTTGTTGCAGGAGGTTCTCATGGCTAAGGGGAAAGACATTTTTATGATTATTATTATTATTATTATTATTATTCACCTAGAAAAGAGAAAAGGTAAACCTAATTCCCCGTGAAAATCTATTTTTCATTCAATAACACCTTGTCGTCCCCAAGGTAAACAAGTCAAGTGATATTTCATAAGCTTCTTATTGTAAATGGAGGAGTTTGCACTAAAACAGAGAAGACAAAAGGTAGAACAAAGACTGTATTGGGAAGAAACATCTCTATTACTGTAATGCCAGGTAAAGTCAAGGCTCTGCTGGGCCATAGCTATATAGGGACTGCTCAGAACAGAGAGTAGGACATGAAGTCTGAAACGTCTGTCCTATAGAGGCAAGACAGATATAGGATCAGGGAAAAGGAATACCACAGGCACTGGAGGAACAGTATTCTTTTGCTTCTAAATATTTAAACATTTTAGACTCATAAAACATGTGTCTAAATACAAGGATCTGCAAGTATGTTATGCGTCTAAACATTTTAGGAGTGGAGACATGGGGCCTGCTTCAGCCAACCATGCATAGGTCTTTGTTGTCGTACGAGAGACCTTTAAGTATCTAAAGGTATGGCATAGAGCGGATGTGCTGGACAAAGTACCTGCAGGAGGCCCCAGAGCTGAGGGAGGAGGCGGTAGTCTCCATCATCTCACATGAACCTAATTGCCATTGTTCATGCAATAAACCTGAGACCCAACAGGTGAGTGTTTAGTTCACCCTAAGCAGAGACCTGTATTTGCTCAGGTAAAAGCAAATTCAAAAAAACCAAGTGCAAAGTCCTACACATGGGTCGGCACAATCCCAAGCACAGCTCCAGGCTGGGTGGAGAAGGGATTGAGAGCAGCCCTGAGGAGAAGGACTTGGGGGTGCTGGTGGATGAAAAGCTCAACATGAGCTGGCAGTGTGCACTGGCAGCCCAGAAAGCCACCCGTGTCCTGGGCTGCATCAGAAATAGTCTGGCCAGCAGGTCAAGGAAGGGGATTCTGCCCCTCTGCTCCGCTCTTGTGAGACCCCACCTGGAGTGCTGTGTCCAGCTCGGGGGTCCCCAGGACAGAAAAGACAGGAAGCTGCTGGAGCAGGTCCGGAGGAGGGCCATAAAGTTGATCAGAGAGCTGAAGCATCTCTCCTACAAGGACAGGCTGTGGGAGCTGGGGCTGTTCAGCCTGGAGAAGGGAAGACTCCGGAGAGACCTAATTGTGGCCTTCCAGTTCCTAAAGGGGACCTACAGAAAAGCTGGAGAGGGGCTGTTTACTGGGCAGGGAGTGATAGGACAAGGGGTAATGGGTATAAACTAAAAGAGGGGAGATTTAGATTGGACATTAGGAAGAAATTCTTTACTGTGAGAGTGGTGAGGCACTGGAACAGGTTGTCCAGAGAAGATGTGGACGCTCCATCCCTGGAAGCATTCACAGCCAGGTCAAATGGGGTTTGGGCAATCCAGTCTAGTGTAGGGTGTCCCTGCCCATGGTGGGGGGTTGGAACTAGAAGATCCTTGTGGTCCCTTCCAACCCAAACCATTCTATGATTCTATGAAAAAGATGGATCAGGACATACTGCGAAGTTCTACTCCAGAAAGAGAGCACAAAGACTGCCAATCTAAAGGGATGCTCAAAGCTTTGAACAGAAGAAATCTTTGTTTCAAAAAGTCCTTGTATGTCATTACAAAGGAAGGTAACAGTTGTATTGGCTTTTTCTGCTGCTGTTTTAAAAAGGGTGAAGAAAGAAACAGCTTTTTCACTGGGAAAGTCACAAAGAATAATATAAATAGTTGGGGAAAATTTGTTTTATATTATTGAAATGTCATTAGACAAATGAAGTTACAGGAAAGAAAACCCTGATAAATAATGTGTATTTATGTGCACATACACACATTCACTCAGACACAAATATATATTTCTTTACTTACTCTTTTGACAAAAAAACTACAGGCAGCAATTACTAAGAGGCATTATGAATAGGGATTGGTTATAATAGGGATATAAATTCTGTCATATGATATTACTGGGTTTATCCGAGGGTGCTAATTAGAACAGCATACACAAGATCTACACATTCCCAGCTTTCATGCTGGCTTGTCAAACAAAACAGAGGCAGGAAACATCATTTCAGTAATTTGAGGGATAAAATAACAAAAGTTAAATAAGGAGGGTGGAGTGATTAAGGAAAGAGACTTAGAGGAGATGGATGCCTCACAAAAACCTAGTACGTGGGTAGTTACCTGCTGACATCCTGTCCCTCAACCTGGAGACATTTTCACAGGCATTGCAAATATTTTTTTCCTGCTACTGTGATTTGCTGGATCCAAAGAGAAATGAGACCATGACCATGAACTTGCCAGACTCCTTCCTGTTCAGGTGGGAGAATCTGTGAGAAGGTTTTCACAACGGATAACCAACCTCAAAACTCAAGAGGCACAGAAATTGAACATTGCTGACATCCTGGCTACAGTTTCCATAGTGACACTGGGAAAAGGGATAGGCAGCAAAGGGTAAGCCAAGACAAGATGCTGTCCATCCTACTGATGCTTGGAGAAAGGAAGCAATATGTCCATCTTCAAACAATCAAGAAGAAGGATGGAGGAAACTACAAGATGGTCAGCCTCACCTTTTTTCCTGGGGCAATTGCAGACCAAATCCTCATATAATCTATTTCCAGGCATGTGAAGAACAGGAAGGTGATCACATGCTGTGTGAGAAGGTGAGAGAATTGGGTTTGTTTACCCTGGAGAAATGAAGGCTTTGAAGGGACCTAAAAGCAACAGGTCATTACCTGTGGGGAGGTCATCAAGAAGACACACACAGGCTCTTCACAGTGGTGCACAGTGGGGAAGTGAGAGACAGCAGTCAGAAATGGAAACACAGGAAGTTCTGACAATATATCAGGAAAAAAAAAATCACTCCAAGGATATTTAAGCACTTTAGCAGGAGCTTGAAGAGGTTGAAGTCTCCCCATAGGTTTTGAGACCACAGTGGACAAAGTTCAAAGCAAACTGATCTGAATTCTGTGTTCACAGATTCACAGATGCATAGGGGTTGGAAGGGACCTCTGGAGATCATCTAGTCCAACCCCCTGCTAGAGCAGGATCACCTACAGCAGGTTGCACAGGATTGCATCCAGACGGGTCTTGAATGTCTCCAGAGAAGGAGATTCCCTAACATGTCTGCGCAGCCTGTTTCAATGTTGATCCCCCTTCGAGTACGACGTTGGAGGANCTGTTGATTCCCCTTCGAGTACGACGTTGGAGGTGAGATCTCCTGAGGTCCATTACAACCTTAAGGAGTCTGTTAAGCTATGACCAGGAACAACCAACTCAGATTTACCAAAGACAAATTGTCCCTGATCAACACGACCACCTTCAGTGATGTGATGACCAGACATGTGGATTAGAGGTGAACTGGGAATGCCATTTACTCTAAGGCTTTCAGTGTAGTTCCATAACATCCTGCTAGCCCGGATATTATGAAGGTTTATAAGACAAATACAAGATGGACAATAAGATGCATAAAAAAGTGACTGCACCACAAGGCTCACAGAGAAATCTGGCAGTCTGTTAGGAATGTCGTTGCTCTGGGATCAGTGCTAAGGGTGAAACCGTACATCTACATCACCAAAAATGTGATGTCCCTCAGCAAATCTGTGCTTGACATCAGACTGTGGGACATGTACTGGGTTTGAGTGACAAGGTTTTGGTAGCAGGGTGGGACGACAGAGGTGACTTCTGTGAGGAGCTGCTAGAAACTTCCCCCGTGTCTGACAGTCAATGACAGCCACCCTCAAGATGGACCTACTGCTGACCAAGGCTGACCCAATCAGCAATTGTGGTAGCACCTCTGTAATAACTTATTTAAGAAGGGGAAAAAACCCACCAGGAGCAATTACAGCCAGAGAAAGGAGTGACAAGATGTGAAAGAAATAACTCTATAGACACCAAGGTCAGTGAAGAAGGAGGGGGAGGAGGTACTCCAAGTACCAGCCTGTGGAGAAGACCATGGTGAGGTAGGCTGCCCATGCAGGTTGATGGTGGAGCAGATATCCACGTGCAGTCCATGGAGGACCCCATGCCAGAGCAGGTGGATGCCCAAAGGAGGCTGGACTCCATGGGAAGCCCACTCTGGAGCAGGCTCCTAGCAAGACCTGTGGCCCCATGGAGAGAAGAGCCCATGCTGGAGCAAGTTTGCTGGCAGGACTTGTGACCCCAATGGGGGACCCATGATGGAGCAGGGGCAGAGTGTGAGGAGTCTTCCCTCAAGGAAGAAGGAGNCAGAGTGTGAGGAGGCTTCCCTCAAGGAGGAAGGAGCAGCAGACACAACGATGATGAACTGACCACAGCCCCCATTCCCTGTCCCTCTGTGCCACTCTGGGGGAGGAGGTAGAGACGTCGGGACTGCATTTAAGCGCAGGAAAAAGGGAGGGGTGGGGGGAAGGTATTTTTAAGATTTGCATTTATTTCTCATTATCCTACTCTGATTTGATTGGCAGTAAATTAATTTTCCTGAATTTAATCTGTTTTGCCTGTAATTATAATTGCTGAGTGATGTCCCCTGCCCTTATCTTGACCCATGAGCCTTTCATTATATTTTGTCTCTTCTGTCCAGCTGAGGAAACGAGCGATAGAGCAGCTTTGGTAGGCACTTGGCATCCAGCCAAAGACAACGCACTGTAGTAAATGTCAAGACTAAGCCTTATTTTACCAACTCTGGGACCCCATGACCCATCTCAGAGGAAGGAAACAAAGAGTAAATCCATCCAAGACAGTGAGAGCACTTGGTAGCCTGAGACATTACCTCCTAAGGTCTCCCTTTCCTCAGGACCCCTGGGCATTCATTCCCAACAAGCCTTCTTGAAAGAAAGAAATCTTTCTTTTATGATAAATAGAAACACATTCTGTTTCTCCCTTTCGCCTGGATGTCTTCCCAAGGGTCTTGCTCAGTTTTGAGTAGCTGGCCTTGCCTTCTGCCTCTGCAGCAAGGGGATAAGGTGTCAACGGACGTTGGCAGATTCACACACATTGCAGGGTGCCAGAAGAACAGACATGCTTAAGAATAATTGCTCCTGATAGGCTATTGACTTTGATTAGGAAACACACATTAACATCTTGCTTCATTTAACCCTCACTTGTAGAAGGCAACCTCCTAAAGTGTTCTGTTGTCTGGAATATTAGACCAGGAATTAAAAATGACAGGATGGACAATTTGGCAGCAAGTGTTTAATTAGACAATAAATTAGAGTCCCTGAGAGCACAAGGATCTGTGGCATCTCTCTCCTTTTGGATATAAATCATATTGTTTGTCCAATACACAACACCCCCTTATTAGACACTACAGATGGAGATGTATGCCCCTTGCTGTTGGTTTTAGCAAAGCCACGATGACAAGGAGCAAACACAAGTGTATTAATTTTTTAAGTGCTTTTCTGCTGATGGATCTGGGTGATCTTCCAAAATGCTACACACATTCTGCCTTCAGGATTAAGCTATGACTGCTCCTCCAGAATTCCAGACCTAAACCCAGACATTTCAAGGTCTATTTCCCCTCAATTTACAATACCCTTAGTAATATTTTAGCACTTTTTTTTTTTTAAGAATGAACAGGAAATTCTTCTTAGCTTCCTGAAGTCACAGTGGGTGCGATGCCAAATGTCTGATCATACGCTGGTATGGGATATCAGCTGCTTTAGCAGCTCACTCAGTTTCAATGGGGAGAAATGTTGGTGCTGGGCTGGAGCCAGAAGTTTGTAGCTAAAAATCGTGCACATGATCTTGCTTGGTAGCAGAGTGCCTTTTCTGTCCTGCTCTGGGTCCTCATACTATCATGCTGGAATGAGAACAACGTCATGGTCCTTGGCCGAGAACACAGGATAATGTAGACACAGTGGCATGACAGCTGAAATAGGAGAAGAGAAAGGACAAATCACTGAGTTTCATGAAGAATAAGTGATAATGGACAGATTAACTACCTGATTGGTTCTTCATCAAGTTTTGATTTATCCGCAGCCAAACTTTCCGTTTCAGGTCATTCAATGCTCTTTCAAACATTTCTCCTTCTCATCTAACCTTTCCTTCCTTCCTTCCTTCCTTCCTTCCTTCCTTCCTTCCTTCCTTCCTTCCTTC
>VWZZ01001947.1:137878-155805 GCA_013399095.1 Psophia crepitans
CTTTCTTTCTTTCTTTCTTTCTTTCTTTCTTTCTTTCTTTCTTTCTTTCTTTCTTTCTTTCTTTCCCTTCTCTCTCTCTTTCTTTCTTTCTTTCTTTCCCCTCTCTCTCTCTTTCTCTCTTGCTTTCTTGCTTTTCCTTCTTCCCTTCTTCCCTTCTTCCCTTCTTTTCTTCTCTCTCTTTTTCTCTATTTTTGCCAATTTGCACATGAAAAAAATGCCATTTCAGAATGAAACACTGCAAAGTTTTATTTGCCAGCACAGAAATAAAGTTTCTCATTGTTTTGGAAAATGCTACCTAACCCCAACAAAACTATTTGATAAATTTCCCTCATTTGGAAAGACCTCTGTTGTTGTTCTGAAAATCTATATAGAAAGGTGTAATGCAGTAGTGCCTCCCCCAGACCTATGCATACTCAAGGTGAAGGCTCCACATTGGCCATTCTCCCACCACTCAGCCTAGAACAAGCATTGCCTTAGCCCATGGACCTTATTCAGTCTCCCATTGGAAAGTGCAGGCAATAAAACCAGAGTGGTACTGAAACTGTTTTAACCCTTCTGACAAATAAGAAGAGCCTGTAAGGAAGAGAAAAGTGATCTGCAAATGCAAGAAAGGAGTACATGACAACAAGCGTCCATCTTTTGTATGGTAGGATTGGACAAATGCTCCAAAGTCTCCTGTCCACCAGTAATCTGTAGCAGTCGAGGTTTTTTATTCACCTTCATGAATAAGCACTGTTCTGCTTGGCTGTTGAAAGGTTATTATAACTGCTGACCATACAAAGCCGCTGCTCATCTGTGGACCATTTTTCTCACCTTGCAAGTTCTGATGCACGTCTTGAGTGTACGGACTCACAGTACTGTGTCTGGGCTCCCTGAGCAGAGTGGTTGGTAATTGATGGGTTTGAAGTATGAGTTCAGAAAAATAGTGGCTGAGAATAAGTCTGTAAAAATGAACAACTCTCACTCCATTGCTCCGGCATCCATCAGTCTATAGGATTAGTTCTACATCTATCATTTTAGAGAAAGGAAAAAAAGAATCTCAAAACAAACACATTTAAAAAACCTCACATCCTGAAAATCATTGTAGATTAAAAAGGTTGGCAAAGAAACAGCACAGTTCCCTGCCACAGCCACACACGTGTAGTAATTCCCAGACAAAAACTTACTCTCAGGAATAATATCTGTAAAATATCTCAGTAATTAATGTATTTACAGTGTGTCTCGTGCTATTTCTTTAGCAGACTGCAATTTCTGTACCTTTTGCTTATTTATGCTAATAGTTGGATGTTTTGCAGTGCAAGATGCACACCCATGGGATGAAGCGTCTATTACATGCCACTTGTGCATCCAAACACACAGACACAATCATATTTTCTTAATCAGTCAACTTGCATACAGTCCAATAGACAGAAATGAAAGGCAGGGAACTTCAAAAGGTAGAGTTCTTCAGCTAAGGAGCCACTAAGTGGACTAGGATGCCTCAGCTTGTATATATATATATACTTACATGCATAGCAATCACAACGTAGAGGCCCATGCATGGGAAGAGGGAATAACAATTCACTTTTCCAGCACAAGCACCAGGAAGCATCAACTTCAGATAGTAAAAGGCAGATTTAAAACAAAAACACGTAGTTCTTCACATGGTGTCTAATTAATCTGTGAAACTTCTGGCTATAGGGAAGATATGTTGGAAATAAGTTGCTTTTCTACTAATCTTCTACAGGAAGGATCCTCCCATGCAGTCACTTTCTTGCAGAACCAAGGATGCGAGGGAAGAAGGAGTGAAAATCAGATAAAGCAATATTTTCTTAGTTCAATACCCAAGAGCTGATCTGAAGCACACAGAGAAAAGAGGAAGAACATAAAATCCAGGCAGGTGAACCCAATGCTGTTAAAGCATCTGCGTGCAAATAATACGAGCCCTCACTGCTTTGTGAACCAGAAGAAAGAGGACTAGATAGGCAATTTACGTAGCATCTATAAAAATAAAGTGTCAAGTTGCTGGATGGGTCAGGCCCAACTGCATGCTTGGTCAGTGCCAAGATGAATAGCTGTCCGGTGGCTCCTTCACAGATATTAACTTCCAGCTGAACACCTTTATCTATAAATTACAAACCTTGCTGTGTACCAGGGCAGGAGTGCGGTTGGTGAGGGCATCACGTTCAAAATACATGGCTTGCAATTATCTGATCAGTAAGAAAGGAGGAAGGACTTGAAATTACCCACCTCTATAAACTGCTACCTGCACAGGGCAGAGTTGGAAATAATTTACACATATCTCAATTTCAGAATGGGAAAAGTCAGGAAAGCATCAATGCAAGAACACCCCGATAGAAAGCAAGCTGCCTATTATTTCAGCTGTGAGCAGCAAATATTCAACCTGTCATTCAGCAATCCTTTTAATGGAACAAGAGTTGTTAAAAGCAGAAAAATAATGATTCAGGGACCAACTGGTGTTTGGGGGTAAGAAAGGTTTCATTTTGCTCTGTTTGGTTTCTTAAGAAAATCTAAATGAAATTACATGTTCTGGTGCCAGCATGAACAAAATGTTCTTTTTGATTAAAATTGGGATATGGCACTTTATTTTCAGACTATTTTTAACTATTATCCTTTCTTCCTAAAAGAAAGTAATCAATTCCTAAATGAAAACATCACTTTTGGCTTAAAAAAAAAAATACATTATTTTAGGAACTTCGGAAATTACACGGATTTTTCCATTTTGCTCCTTGCTTATTTTTCAAGTGGCAATCTTTGCTGAACTCAATCCATTCACTAATAACTATGGTCACTGTGAAAGTTGATTTTTTTTTTTTGAGAATTTGCATTTTAGTGAGAAAAATAAGCTACATCTTCTCTACTGCTTTATTCATAGACAGCTTTAGTGTCCTTGCTTTACCTTCCAAGCCTTCCTTTCTGTAAAACAGCTGGCGTTTCTGATATTTTCCCATTTGTTCTGTCGGGCTTTGGAGGTGATAAATTCTACATGACAGTTATTTAAGTGTCTAAAATGCCATATAAATAACTACTTATAGATTCTGAGGGTTCTTAAGGAAGGCGTCCGGATGTAGAGTGGGTGAACAAAGCCAGATCACCCTCTCCTGACCAAAGACAATCGTGTCTGTCAGTACTACCATCACACAATTTGTTATATGAAGTTGACCAATAAATTAAACCTAACCCCCAATTACTGCCATTCAAAAGACCAAGTGGGATTCGGAATTTCTTTTACTCACATTCAGCGTGTGGAAACTGAAGTTACTGGGATTTGAAGAAAGCAAGTCGCGTTCTGCTGCAATATTTCTCAAGAAATCTACTACAAAAATCATTTCACCTCCACAAATGCTGAGGAAAACAATTATATCATGTCAGTGATTTATTAGCCCAACAAGCAGAAGTAACACAGCAAGCCTGAGTATCTATTGCTGTGTATCTGGGAATTATGTTTTAATTAACCGATTTCTCTAATATGTTGTCTAAGCTTCCTACAGGGGAATTGAAAAACCCCAAACAGCTGCAAGGCTGAAAGACTCTCTAGACAGTTAGTGTCCTCATCGTGTTTTGGTTTGGCTTAGTGAACGCCTCTGGTGACAAATGCATATTGATGAAGCAAAGAATTGACTAATTGACGCATTTAATGAAAACTTAATATTCTGCTGGTGGCAGAGGGAAATATTAAACTTGCTCTCAGTCAATGGTTATAAAATATTAAACACACATGGAAGCAGAAGGAGGAGAGAAGAAAAATGATCTTCAAATGAAGCAGATCTCTGCTATTCTCATGAACAGCAATTCAGAGTCTGGGAGTTCTGAAAGACATTATAAATTTGCTATATCTAAGAACTTTCCACATGTGATTGCGAGTATACATTATGTAAACTTCACTTTTTTTCATACAAAAAATTATAAATCTCCCTGTCCTATCCATTTACCTGCTGAATCTCTGTGATACATAATTTATTATATGCCCCATGTTCTATTGTTGATTTACTTTGTCTACCAATTAAGTTTTATCATTTCCATTCCAAACTCCTTTGAGAAGGTCTAAAGCTGCAGACTATGCTTGTATAGCCAGTTCTGCAATAGGTCCCAAGTGAGTCATCGTCTTTGTTAATACTACAGTAGAACTACTCAATAATATTAAGAACAGCCAGATGCCTTGCTAGTTTCTAAATATTTAAGTGGTATTGAGGAGCAGGTATTACATCACTCTTTCCTTCTTTGCTGGTTGGTGAAAAGCTCAACATGAGCCGGCAGTGTGCGCTGGCAGCCCAGAAAGCCATCCGTGTCCTGGGCTGCATCAAAAACAGTGTGGCCAGCAGGTCGAGGGAGGGGATTCTGCCCCTCTGCTCCGCTCTTGTGAGACCCCACTTGCAGGACCGTGTCCAGCTCGGGGTGCCCAGTACAGGAAAGACACGGAACTGCTGGAGCAATCCAGAGGAAGGTCACAAAGTTGATCGGAGGGCTGGAGCACCTCTGCTATGAGGACAGACTGAGGGAGTTGGGCTTGGTCAGCCTGGAGAATAGAAGGCTCCGGAGAGACCTAGTTGTGGTCTTCCAGTACCTAAAAGGGGCCTACAGAAAACCTGGAGAGGGGCTGTTTATTAGATAGTGCAGTGATAGGACAAGGGGGAATGGTTTTAAACGAAAAGAGGGGAGATTTAGATTGGACATTAGGAAGAAATTCTTTACTCTGAGGGTGGTGAGGCCCTGGAACAGGGTGCCCAGAGAAGCTGTGGAGGCCCCATCCCTGGCAGTGTTCAAGGCCAGGTTGGATGGGGCTTTGGGCAACCTGGTCTAGTGGAGGGTGTCCCTACGCATGACAGGGTGGTTGGAACTAGATAGACTTCCAACCTTAACCATCCTAGATAACCTAGATAGACTTCCTTAACCATCCTAGATAACCTAGATAGACTTCCAACCTTAACCATTGGAACTAGATAGACTTCCAACCTTAACCTTGTACCTTCCAACCCTAACCATCCTATGATTCTATTCTATGATTCACACCCATTTTCTTTTGCAACATAGAAGGCATCTTCAAAATGCCTTATAAAGACTCGCCAAAGTATGAGGCTGTCCAAAGCTATTGAAATTTTGACCGAGAAAGTGGCAAGCATGGATATCTCTAAAAATTAGAGTACAATCAGTCATAGTGACTGAAACAGCCTCTACCATGGTTAGGAGGTATTTTCCACATTAATTTAGAGCATCGAGCTATTAGCATTTCTCCTATTTCATGGCACATTTTGTGCAAACTGAAATATTATTCCAGTCTTTGCCTGATGTCCTAGGCAAAGACTTTAATTATGTATTTATTTGCAGTATGTAGTCCAGACACCAGATGTCACTGCATGATGCGGAGTATTGCAGAGATGGTCTAGAGTATGGTAAACAAATTGAGAGAAGGTGGAGCATGAGCTGTGTAGACCCATGTTTTCTGCTCTCTTTAGTGACATTTGTCTTCCTTTATAAACGTATTTTTTTCAAGAAGCATAATTCTGTACATCAGTTAGCAACAGTGATCCAAAGTATGATCAATAAACTGTTTTTAAAACTTAATTATTTTCGAGAATTTATGACAATAAGTGGAGGTCTGTGCTTGACAAAATGCTGGAATAGAAGTTCTGTATTTTAATTTGAAGTATCACTTTCTGAATTCATTGCAAAGATGTCCCTATAAATTAGAGAAATTGATGAAGCTGGTATTTTTAGCTTAGTAATTTTCTATTGGGAAATTGCATTTACCTCGTATCTCAGTAATCATGCTCAAATAACAGTATCATTATTAATAATTACAAAACAACAACATATCAATTTAAAATATTAGCCAGGAAGAAAGTACAGATGACCACATAAAAATGAAGACTGATTAGCAATTATTGCACTCTCAGCCAGGAGAAGAATAATTACAAATTATTTTCAGGTAAGTTATTTATGGACAAGCAGAGATATGAAGGTAGGGAAAACTGTGAAATTCTTCTTGTAGGCATCATCCCCAGTGGCAGCTTCCCTTTCTCCTTCGGGACTAGACTGAGCACAGCTTTCTCCCAGCTGTGTCCACAAAGGGACTAGGGACAGGATGAGTTATGGAGTCTGGAAAGACAGTTGCTGCTGAAATGGTCCTTTCAGACATCCACAAGGGAGGAAAAAGACTTAATTTTCACTGCAATTTTGGCAGTGTTTTGTCAAGGTAATTGGAGCTCTGAATTTGTAAAGCTCACTCTTAAGCAATGGCAAGCAAGAACTCCAGTAGGTGGTAATCTGTGCAGAACAGTCACGTGCCAAAGTGGTTGGTTTTGATATAACCTTAAAATCTTGATGCTCACATATATTGATTCAATCTCTTTTTTTCGAAGAAAGAAAGAAAAGTCCGTAAAAAATACACACAGAAGTAGTATGGACTCAAATGTTTAACATTCAGTGAACTTTGCAGTAGTTTTAGTACTTTTGAAGTCTAGGTCCCTTCCCACTATCACTCTGTGTGTCTAGATACCTACCTGTCTCTCACTGAGAGCACATCTGAGAAATTAGTACCAAGGTGAAGCACCTGGATACTCTAAAACGCTTTACAAAACGTCCTTTGAGTGATTTCCCAAGTAATTCAAGAAGGATTCAGAGACCTAGGTCCTTGCCTATGCCACTGCAATGAATTTCTTCAGAGTTACACCTGCTGAAAATCTGGCATTCTAACATTCTAACATTCTAATTCAATAATTTAAAAAAAAAAAAAAAGTGTGCACAGGATAGAGAAACCTAACAGCAAAGACGTCTTCCAGATATACTTGTAGGGGCCAGGAGAGTGACTCTGCACTGATGGATGAATGCTCGCTTCAAGATGCAAGCAAAATCATTTTAGATTACACTGCATTATAAACAAGCCGCCACCAAACTACTGTATAAATCACCTCAGAAACTGGGTGTCAGCCTAGGCTGTGGAAGCAATTCAAAATCAACCTGTCAGAGAGATTCCTCCCTCCTTCATACGGAGACGGATGTGAAACGAACCAGGACTGATGAGTGCAAATCCCTACATAAGTCACCGTGTGGTGAGTGGCAAATGGAGTGTCTGCAGGAAACCGTTTAGCCCAGAAACTCTTGTGAAACATTCCCATCATCTCTGGAGGATAACCGTGCGCCATCAGCCTGAAGACCTATGGAGAAACATCCTTTTGTGATAAGAAAAAAAAATTGTTGTGGTCACAAAATGTAATCTGGCTTTGATTTTGCAGATAGAAATGACATGTTCTCTCTCTGTTGGTCCTCATTGCTACCAGAGCGGCTTAACTTTGTCATTTGACAAAGCAGATGAAATCTTAAAATCACTCCAGAGTATAACCAGGCTCTCCATGCTCACTCCACGTTTATTTCTGGCTTGCTCTGATTACTTTTCGTCTTCAAAATATTAATGCCTATTTCATGCCTGCCATCGTGGGGCTAGGAGAAAGCTGATGCTACCAGATTGGGACAGGCTGTTACATAGGTACCCACAAGTGTTACCTATGATCTGGTTCATCTGCCACAGATTTTCCTTCCCACTGACTTACATTTGAATTATATAACCAAATAAATTATATAATGGACTAAGGTAAATCTTTGTTGACATGTCTACTTCGCGGTTTAGTTCCACCTTTTTCGTACTCAGAGAACATATTCGCAGTACCAAAAAGTACTTGCACAGAGGAACTTACAGACAAAATCAGTCAAAGAGGAAAAGGGTGGTTTGTTTGTTGGTTGTTGGGTTTTTTTCCTGATTTCAGACATGGAGAAATGACACCTAGAAATGTTAAGAAATAAGTCAAAAGGTGCACAAAGTTGAGACCTGCACCCAATTGTGTTGAGCTGAGTTTCCATACCACTCAACAGAAGAAAGAGCAAGATTTCTCCATTTCTTATCTTCAAGCTGATATAAAAAAATAAAGCACTGAATTTAAAAAAATCTTTTTAAAAAAAAATTAAGAAATAAGGCACTCCACTTCTTTGCTTTAGGATAAGATTCACATGCAAGTGTTTTTTTCCCTCTGAAATTTCAGCTAACTTTCTAAATTTAGTAAGGTACATGAAAAATTAGACAGTAGTGAATCTACCTTTCATAACATGTTTTTAATAGGTTCTAGGAATTCTCTCTCATTTCTACTTTAAGAATGGAGAAACTGGGGTGCCAACAGCTAAGTACTACTCTTGATTATTCTTCAAATCCCTGAAACAGAAGGAAGCCTGCACAGAAAGAGAAACCATAACAGATGGAAAAGTTCCCCTTGCCCATTGAATCTGTCATCAGGTGATTTCATCCTGCTCATAAATGTACCGGAAGATTTTTGTCCATAATATTCCTACGGTCTGGCCCAGAGAGAAGTATTTTGTACATTTGAACTCTGAAATCAGAAACCTGGGTCCATAATGAGGACACGTTTCTCTGAACGTTTATTAAATAAATACCTGACGTTTGCATTACCTCCATGTCTTCAGTTCTGTGTGCCATGATGAAAAAGACACAATTCTCTCGTACAAAAGACATTCAGTGCAAGGCTTAAATATGTTAGGCCTTACAGCCTTGAGATCTCATTCCGCAAGGGACAGCTGTAAGGAACCATTTCAGAGGGATGCAAAAAGGTCAGATTTTATCTCTGGGTTTGGCTTCAGTGGATTTTGTGACCTCATCAGATAAATATCTCCATCACAAAATGCCTCTCTTGATGCAACTGCTAAGTAGGGATAGAAGCAGCTTTTGAGGGCAAAACCATGAATCTCTTTGAGGTGAGAGTGATGAGAGCAACTAAAAGACATTGTAAAATCACAAGCCTGTCAGTCAGCGTATTCCTAAAGATTTGTTGGTACTGCAGTGTTGACCTATTGACAGCCACTGTTAAACAACCTTTCCTCCACTATCCTGCTCTCATGAGATTTAGTCACTACCTGCCACTTTGCTTGGATAAAAGTTTGGGTGGGTGGTACCATATCCAAGCTTAGTTTCTCTCTAAACCCTACTGTTCACAGTAGACAGCAGACATAGTTCAAAGTTTCTCAGCAGTACAAGCAAAACTGAATCTGGTTACTGCTGAGGTTTGGGGCCATGCCCAGGAGGGAAGTAGAAACAGTCAACACAGGTGGCAAGTTCTAAGGAGTCAAGCATGTCGTGCCCACCAACAAAAATCGTACCAGGACAACTTCCACTTTGGGATTTCTACATTCCCCTTGTAGCCTTTGTCTCCATTGGCAGCTGCAGAAAATTGTGAAGTGGAAACCACCCAGTGCAAACCTTCAAGCTGTGACACCTTATTCAAAGTCCCTCCCTCAATGACTGGAGTCTGCTTTCTGCCTGTTGTGTTTCCAGAGATCATTGGAGAGTAGGCATCACGTATTCTGATTTCCGATGACAGTATATCTTGGTCTGGATTTCTTGATGTGCCATTCATCAGGCCTCCAAAAGGAAAGATAAGATACCGTTGGCTTCCAGATCTACCAGAAGGATATCCAAGGACAGAAACAGCAAGCTGCTTTACAAAGACAAAACTTAGTATACACAGAGAAAGATCTCATTTTGATGCTCTGTTTTCAAACAAGTAGCCACTCTGCCTCCTGTGAGTGGAAAACAGTTTCAGGATCACTGACAGCTCCAAGGCTTAACAGCTACTTTAAACAGTGTCATGCACTTTTCAGGCCCGTAGCAGAGCAATATGTGTGTAGTGCAGTATCTACTTTCTCATAGTCACTTTGTATTTCCCTCCACAGCAAATCATAGAATCATTTTTGTTGGAAAAGACCATTAAGATCTTCAAGTCCAAC
Source organism: Psophia crepitans (assembly GCA_013399095.1). Lineage (NCBI taxonomy): Eukaryota > Metazoa > Chordata > Aves > Gruiformes > Psophiidae > Psophia > Psophia crepitans. Next base: position 147,665 of record VWZZ01001947.1, read on the forward strand.
CATTAGCCAAGAACTGCCAAGTCCACCATTAAACCATGTCCCTAAGCATCACATCTATCCTTCTGTTAAATACACCCAGGGATGATGACTCAACCACTTCCCTGTGCAGCTTGTTCCAATGATTGATAACCCTTTCAGTCAAGAATTTTTTCCTAATATCCAACCTAAACCTCTCCTGGAACAATTTGAGACCATTTCCTCTTGTCCTATCGCTTGTTACTTGGGAGAAGTGACCAACATCCACCTTGTTACAATCCCCTTCCAGGCAGTTGTAGAGAGTGATCAGGTCTCCCCTCAGCCTCCTCTTCTCCAGGTTAAACAACCTCAGTTCCCTCAGCAGCTCCTCATAAGACTTGTGCTCCAGACCCTTCACCAGCATCTTTGCCCTTCTCTGGACATGCTCTGGATCCTCAATGTCCTTGTAATGAGGGACCCAAAACTGAACACAGAACTTGAGTTGCAGCCTAAGCAAGTACAAGTGCCAAATACAGGGGATGATCACTGCCCTAGTCCTGCTAGACAAGCTATTCCTGATACAAGCAAGGATGCTGTTGACCTTCCTGGCCACCTGGGCATGTTGTTGGCTCGTATTCAGCTGGCTGTTTACCGGCACCCCCAAGTCCTTTTCCAGTGGGTAGTTTTCCAGCCACTCTTCCCCCAGCCTGTAGCGCTGCCTGGGGTTGTTGTGACCCAAGTGCAGGACCCGGAACTTGGCCTTGTTGAACCTCATACAGTTGGCCTCGTTCTGTCAATCCAGTCTGCAGAGCCCTCCTACCCTCTAACAGATCAACACTCCCGCTCAACTCAACTTTGTGTGGTCTGCCAACTTACTGAGGGTGCACTCGATCGGATCGTCCAGTCAAGCAGGACCTGCCTTTCATAAGCCCATGCTGACTGGGCCTGATATCCTTGTTGTCCTCTATCTGCCACATGATGACACTCAAGATGGTTTGCTCCATGACCTTTCCTGGCACTGAGGTCAGGCTGACAGGTCTGTAGTTTCCCAGATCCTTCTTCCAGTTCTTCCTGTAGATGGGCATCACACTGGCTAACTTCCAGTCTACTGGGATTGATCTTCCTGGTCAGCCAAGACTACTGATAAATGATGGACCATTTCTCCTTGGATTATGGGGGGTTTATTGTGCTCTCCCTCCCCTGTCTTCCAGCTCAGGGGATTGGGTACCCTGAGAACAGATGGTCTTACTGCTAAAGACTGTGGCAAAGAAGGCTTTAAGTGTCTCGGTCTTTTCCTCATCCTTTGTCAATATGTTTCCCTCACCATATCCAATAAAGGATGGAGATTCTCCTTAGCCCTCCTTTTGTTGCTAATTTATATTTCTAGAAATACTTTTTATTGTCTTTTATGGCAGTAGCCAGAGTAAGTTCTAGCTGGGCTTTGGCCCTTCTAATTTTCTCCCTGCATAGCCTAACGACATACATGTAGCCCCCTGAGTTTCCTGCCCCTTCTTCCAAAGGCCATAAAGTCTCCTTCTTTTTTCCTGAATTCCTGTCAAAGGTTTCTGTTCAGCCAGGCAAGTTTTCTTCCCCACTCAGCATGTGGGGACAGTCTGCTCCTGCACCTTTAAGATTTCCTTCTTTAAAAATGTCCAGCCTTCCTGGACTCCTCTGACCTTCAGGACTGCCTCCCAAGGGACTCTGACAACCAGGGTCCTCAACAGGCCAAAGTCTGCCCTCCAAAAGTCCAAGGCAACAGTTCTGCTGGCTCCTCTCCTTACCTCTCCAAGATTCAAAAATTCTATCTTTTCATGACTGCTATGCCCAAGATGGTTTCCAACCATCAGATCACCCACAAGTGCTCTGTTCACAAGCAACAGGTCCAGCAGGGCACCTTCCTGCTCTCCATCTCCTACCTCCACTGCGATGGCAGATCAAAGGACCTCGCTAGAACACCATCCCAGAACCACTGGTGTGCTGCCCACAGGCTTATCTCTAGCGAGCATGGTTTTATCCCTTTCCCCCTTCAAATCTAGTCTAAAGCACTTTAAAACAAAAGGGATCTCCAGTTCCCTTCAGTCAGAGAAGTGAGTCATGGACAATTCTCTGTCTCTCTGTCTAAACTAAGGTTAAAATGAAAACCTCAGAGAGTGCTTTTTGGATAACTTTATGGCAAGTCCCACTGAAGGATGTCAAGTAGAGAAGCTGTCTGACAAAGTGAAGAGAGTTGTACAATATCTAATCTTCAGGAGCCAGGCAGTAAATTGAAATAAATGAGATCTCAGCTAGCTAAGTAACAGTGGTATTTGTCTTACTCCAAGAAGCTCACTGGTACTGCTTGGAGATTACCTACGAAGGACCAGGCTGTGACATCTTGGCTTAGAGTGAAGCATTCTTGATTATGGTTTCTGTGACAATAACATTGAGATGCTTCAGCAGAGATCAAGGCCTAGGAGGCTAACAGACAGACTAGCTGTGTGGAAGAAATTTTAGGAAGTTGTCCAAAGCATCATTTAGATTTGTGAGCTTAATCCTCCTCTATTAAAAAAAATAAAAAATAAAAATTGAAGTTATGCCTAGTGGACTGAGTGCCTAAGACATCAGGTCTTCATTGCCCATACTGATATCCAAGCTGGGTTCCTGGGCTTTGTATGCACAAATCGCTCAAGTATCTGAGATGATCACATGTGCATTCCCTGTGGCCCAGGTAAGGATGACTTTTGGGATGCACCATTCCCTCTGGTTTTCTCCCATGCCAGGAAGTAGAAGCAGCAGCAATCTCCTACCTGTGTCTGGACTTGAGGGTCCCAGATGTTGGCTGGGTTCTATCATCTTCCTGGCCTGGTGCACAGGGTACCCCCATGAAATGGTGCCATCAGCTGAGAGATGCACTGAAGCGGGAACAAAAGAGCAGGTCTCCTCCTTGAAGTACTTGGCTGATGGGCCGATGAACATTGTGCAGGGAAGGCGTTTGGCTTCATCCCTGCTGTGTTTGAAGTGCTGCTGCTCTCCACCTCTCAACCACCTGAGTGGAGATTCACTCAACTTTGACTGGGAAGAGGGGTCAAACAGGACAGGGGAAGGGGGAATTTGCGGACACAGGTTAGGACATGCAGATTTCATGTTCTTCTCAGACTTTTGTCTGCTGTCAGTGGAAACCTGACCTGGCTGGCATGTAATACTGCCTTTTCACATGTCCCAGGAAAAACTGTCTTTCCCTTGATCAGCTACAAAACTGACTTCCATATTGCCGAGTCCCCTTTTAACTAACTGCATATCATCCACATATGTTGGAAAATATGGTAACAGCTGATGGAAACTAATTATTTCTGTTAATTCTGCTAACTGAGAGGCAAGGACAGCTTGTTAATGAGTGACTGAGACGTGAGTTAATAATTCCTCAGCTGAACTTGCTTGGATTGCCAGCCATTTCTCATTTTTCTTTAGGGAGACCAGTCCTCAAAAAGCATGTGGCAAGTGTTCTGCAGCCATTGAAGCAACTGAGTTCAAGTGCTTGAAAAATGAAAATACAAACATACGAGAGATGAGAGCCCTGAATTATAAATAATTGGCTGAGAATAACCACTCCGGCATCTGAGTGCTTGAATTTCCATCCACCACAAAAATCACAGGTTCTATCCCTCGCTCCTGGTGACAGGATATGAAAACTTGAGCAACGATAATTTTGGGAAAGGGTAATTAAAGATCATATCGTTGACCTTGTGTGAGAGCAGAGAGGGCAGAGTTAAGGCCATCCCTTTGCAGGGGGAGGAGTGAGCGAGCAGCTTGCTCAGTTACTGGCTGGGGTTAAACCATGGCAACAGCTTAACCAGAAATGCCGGTATTATTCCTATATTTAATGTATCTGCTAACAACAGGTATGGCAAGAAAACATAAATTAGTGGGTTTTGTGCCTTCCCAGCACTAATGGTTTCAGTTTCTGACTTTGCTACAGACTTATGAGGACCCTTGGTTACCTCATTTAGACGAGGGTGTATCTAACAGAAGTCCACACCTGACTGACTTTGCAGACAAGAAACAGGTAGCCAGCTCCCACAGGGGAGCACCGTGTGAAGTGCTTTTTATCGGAAGCGGATGTCTGAAATGGGCCTGGTAAATAACGCCTTGCAGAGTCTTTCCCTCACCAGTGATTGGGAAGGGAGTTTGAGAAGACATGCATTTTTTACACTGTATGCATGTTAGAGTAGGTGAGCCAAATCCCTTACTCCTGCATCTACACACTCGAAGAGAAGGGACAATTGGTTGTGTGGCATGACAAGCACGTGTTTTCCCAGGAGACACAACCGTCCCACGCACCACGTGGCTGGATAGCGCCTGTGTTTCAGTAGTGCAGTGGACTGGCCTAGAGCTATGCGAAAGAGGAGGGACTTGGAGAAGGCCTTGGTCTACCTGTCCTTGGCCATAGCTGAAGAAAAATTCCTAGGAAAAATGTGCTCAAAAAGGAATATGAACTGTTTCTGCAGGAGTCCTTGGAGCCCACAGATGTCCACAGTTTACAGTACCTACTGCCCAAGAAGTCATGCTTCTCTTTTAATTGGGACTTAAAGGATCACAGGTTTATGTCCTCGCTGTCAATTAAACATGAATCCAAACCTATGCTCAGATGGATTCATTCACCCCCTAGAGACAGCAAACAGGCACATACCTAAGCAATGAAATGGGAAATGTTGTTGCCATCTACTGCCAGCAGCTGATATTAGCATCATATTAAGCTTTGTGCAGATTCAGAGGAAGGTCAGTCCAAGCTTTGAACGCTTTGCAAATCAAGCAAAATGCATGTGGTCGGCAGTGTGATGTTCCCCAGATGTCCCTTACCCACTGCCATGGAAAGCATCTGGTTATATGGTGAAACACATTGTCCTCCTCCTGACTTATCAGGACCTGGAGCAATCTTCATCCCACCGTAGCATCAATGTTCACAAATAGAACTCTTCAGCCATGGCAAGGGGAAAACAAAGGAGGGGACTAGCCACCGCAGAAGGCTGCACTCTTGCCGCAGTAGCATTGCTTTATAAACTGTGGCATGCAAATCTGATAAAGTAACATCATTTGTGCATTTCAAGAACATGTTGTTCTGGGACTTGTAATGCAAAGAAGTGGAAGTAACAAATTTAGGTGGCAGGTCAGTTCTCTAAGGAGAAGATGAAGTGTCTCATCAATCATCCCATATTTCCTTATTTCTTTTGGGTCACAGCATCACCAGCCGTTTAAAATGTATTCATAAATGTCACTAATGGATTATCACTGCATCCTGAAAAAAAGCTACATTTATTTATGCAGGGAATGTCAATTAAATGGAGATAGATATTGAAATTAATAAGTGCCCAGTAAAATGTAAAGTGCACAATTGATTTTAGATCCTCTGTTATATGCATAGCATGTAATTACTAGTAGTAAATCTAAAATGAAAATATAGAAGCTTATGAGATGCTTCAGTGCAGTTGTTCATTTAGATCCACATAAATCCAGGGGACACATATTAGAAGTGCCAGCAGTAGCATAAAAGGACTAAGCTATAACTACAACCTTCATGGAAGGAAAACAAGAAAAATCCTTCTACAGCAGAAAAAGAGAAAAAAATATATATAGCTCTCATCTGGGAAGCTAATGGCCATGTGTGGATGTTTCTATGTTGAGAGGTAAAAATGAACAGAATAAGTATTTGTTAACACACGTGGCAGGGTACAAAATAAAAATGCCAGGAGATTCAAAGATTAACATTTCTTTAGTTTTGACAAATAAGGGAAATTGGTACACGGTAGTGCATCTAGAACAACTAACAGCCAAATTCATCGGGTACTTTTTACTGCAAGCGGTAGTTGTGTAGCGCGGTTTAAAACGTGTTTTGCTTGAATGTGTAATAGGAGACTCCAGTGATTCACACAAAGTTACACTTTGTCCTGTTCTGGTTCCATTTTTATACCCTGCTTATCACCTCAGTATCTGAATTCCTGAGACATTAAGATTTCATTTGCACTTTAAACCATTTTTGTAGGCGAATCCTTTAGCCTCGTAATCTGTTGTTCTAAATGCGATACAGGTTTCTACTGGTGCTCTTTAATTTCAGTTACTGTTGACTGGTACTCTGGCCAGCTACTAAAAGGGACACAATATATTGTTATGGTCTCTGTTGCATAAGATCAGGCCTGACTCTGTTATTGTCGTCGTACCACCCATTAGGGATCAGTCTATAAAGAAAACAAAAATCTTCATAATTCTCGTAGTTAATAAAGGTCATCTTTAGAGACCTTAGGGAATTTAAAAAATTATGTCAGAATCAGCTAGAACTTTTCCAGATGGTGCCGGTGGTATAGGCAGCCCTACCCACAGAAAGCAGGGAGACACAGTTCACCTGCTGAGGTCTTCAAACCACACGATGGTAAACAGTTTCAGCAAACTTGATCTAAAATCAGCTGCCACACTTGGAGGAGTTTGGATTTGGATCCAGACCCAGAGACAATGACCTGCCCAGACCTAATGGGTGGAATTCAGTGGCCAAAACATGTACATGTAGTGTCATTGTAAATGCTGTAAGGGATTCATTTCTTCTACCTTCCATTCCAGAACAACATGTCTCTCACACGTCCTGCCAAATTTCTGGCAGGCCCATCAAAGAGTCTTAAACAGCTGAGTGTAGCTAGTGCATAGAGTTGAAGACTACGATGGATCATCCAAAGGGCCTCAAATTATAACAGAATCCTGTACTTGGGCTGTTAATTGTGTCCTGTCTGTACATCCCTACATCCCTACCATCTACTTGCACAGTATAGTGACCAAGGTATCACTGCATTCCTCTGCAAGGCTGAGAAAAAAATCTGTGTTCTAGAGCTCTCGAGCACAGAGTCACTTGGATGTAAATCTTCATCCAACTCTAGGTCTTAGCCATTAGCTGAGGAGATAATTCCCGTTCTGTTGACTGTGATTAATGGAAAAGGGTATACAGAACACATCTAACGATATTTGGCTGCCACACTACACAGCTGGGATTGTCTCATAGAAAGACACTTTCTCGCTTCAGTTACAGGTTTAGAGTAAATATATTGACCTAGAGTGGATTATTCATCTGGGAGCATAAAAGGAAATAATATCTCCAAGAACCACAGTTGTTCCAGTGTTTGAATGGGAACAAAAGAAACTTAGACTCTGTATCTAAATTTCATGGGAAGATAGTTCAGAGACTTCAAAATATGAATAATAGGTATGGTGTCTGTGAATGTAGTCTTCTGAATCTTTGTAATAAGCTCTGGACACAGACATTTTATGATCAATAGAAATATAAAGCAAACGACAAGAATCAACTAGTCTTTGTAAAGCAAAAATATTTCTCAGTCACTCTAAAATTATCTTTGTGGATGGCTGGTCTCTGAGTGGTGATAAGCAGATATGTCAGAAGAGGGTTTAAGATATATATATAATTTTCTTTAATACTCCTAAGCAAACCACGGTCACTCAACCATTATGTTTGCAAAAGGGGTTAGTAACACAGTCTTAGAAGGAAGTCATATGTTAAGAGGGGTACTCATCAGCTTTGAAGTGTATGGGCAGGGCAACTGAGTTCAAGAGTAGTCTTGCTTAGAGTCTGGCTCTGCTTTGTGTGTTGAAATATTGCCCAGAATAGCTAAGACACAAACTGAACTAGATTAATAAGAAACAACACTATAAATAGTAATAATGGCAGTGATAAGAAGGTAATCTGGATTCCATGAAGATATTCTTTTCAAGAAGCAAATCACAGTAATTACCCAAATGAACTGCACCTTCACCAACAAGGAGGGGCTGGTATGGGATGTGACACTCAGGGGCAGCCTTGGTTGCAGTGACCATGAAATGGTGGAGTTTAAGATCCTCAGGGCTGCTAAGAGGGTGCACAGCAAGCTCGCTACCCTGGGCTTCAGGAGAGCAGACTTTGGCCTCTTCAGGGAGCTGCTTGCTAGAATACCCTGGGACAAAGCCCTGGGGGGGAAGAGGGGCCCAAGACAGCTGGTCATTACTCAAGGGTCACCTCCTCCAAGCTCAGGAGCGATGCATCCCGACAAAGAGGAAGTCAGGTACTAATGCCCAGAGGCCTGCATGGATGAGTAAGGAGCTCCTGGGCAAACTCAGACTAAAAAGGGAAGCTTACAGAAGAAGGGAAGCGANAAGGGAAGCGAGGGCAGGAGCCTGGG
>VWZZ01001948.1:0-20544 GCA_013399095.1 Psophia crepitans
CGAAGGCCCGTCTCCCTGCAGATTTTAGTTTCCTCTTCCACCCTACCCCCACTAAAAGTGTGTCTCCAGTCTGTATTGACTGCTAGCTCCTATTTGACCAGGAACACCATGTGCAAGTTTCTTGCCTCAGCTATCCTGCAGGTATGCTGTGTCTGCCTTTGTACCTTGCTGGTTTTTACCCCTCCTTGACTACTTGAGTTCCTGGCCTAAATTTCAGCCTGCTTCAATACTTCTAAAGGACTGAGGGTGATCTTTGCCTCAAGGACTGTCCAGAACCGGTTCAGTTGCCAAACAGGATGTGCAGAGGAGTGACAGCAATGGACAAGAGGAGATGTGCCTTGCCATGGTAAGAGAGCTTATCATGCTAAGGAGCTTATGTATGTGCAGTTGTCCGGGCAACACCCAGGAATATTCTGAGGTCATTCATCCCATTGCTCTACCTGTGGGGGCTACAGACTGAAAAGACCCTCAAACTGATACTGGGGCCTACGCATGGGTACAGTCTGCGCGCAATCGGCGCATGACCAGGTGTGTGTTCGAATGGTTCCATTGTGCACCTGCAATGTCTCAGCACTCTGAAAGGTATAAGAATGAGGGATGAAGAGCCCACGTGCGCCTTCGCCCACCACCGAACACCAAGAGATTTGGACCCCCGAGATGCTATGGACCTGCATCTTCGCCCATGAGACGCTGTATGGTGGTGACTATTCTTGCAACTCTATTCCAAACGCTTGCTTAATTTCTGCCTTTTTATTCTAGTCTATCCTATCGCTACTATTCTCCTATTTTCCTTTTTACTTTTGTAATAAAAGCTGTCTTGGTATATGGCATTTGACCTCTTTGTGTCTTAATCTCGTCTCTTGGGATCATATCGAAACCTCCCTGACATCGGATCAGGACAATCCTATGAACTTGTCTAGCTGACATGGGAGTATCATGGCCTTGTTTTGTCCAAAAGCCGAGTTGCAGTGCAAACAGGAGCTGGATGTAGTGAGCCATGGCAAACAGGACAATGCAAACAAGATGTGAATGACCTTGGATCAACAAGTGACAATAGAATAATATATGAAGTTGCTGGAATGATGTCATTGTGGACTTTCTTATTGGTAGCCTGTGCTGACATCTGCTGTAGTAAATGCAGGAGGGTGACATTGCTACAGTGTGCAGATGCAGGGCTCCTGAGAAGAAGCTGTCACGTGTTGGTGCCAACCGGCCACACAAAAACCCAGTCCTGAGCGTGGCTGGGGAGCATCATCTTCTCCTGGGCTTGACTGTGCTGACTCACTGGAATGGTAATTTTGGCAAATCTGTGTGTTTGCACCTGTATGTGAGTGTAGAACTTTCCCTCATGCAGCTTATCCTTCTCATGGTCCACTTATCAGGCTGAACTTAGTGGCATCATGTTCCCTGGCATCCCTTTCGCCCTGGCGGTCACCAGGCTGTTGGCTAACTGGTTCCTGTCAATGATTCTGCTCTGCTTATTTTTTTTGTGTGTGCTGTGGGACTGCTGCCTTTGCTGGTGAAGTGGGCTGTTCCTGTCCTCGCTGTCCCTCTCAGCTCCTGGCTAGCCTTCCCTTGCGGAGCAGGCAACTAGTCCTGCACCCTGACATCTCTGTTTTCAGAGGAACATAGCACAAAAACTGTGACCAGCAAATTAAACAAGTACTGCTCATTGTGAGCAGAATTTTTGTTGTTTCAAATTAAAATCTCAATAGAATAAGGGAGGAGTAGATTACTCCAAAATCTTTGTTGACACAACCACAGCACAAGCCCAAGTTCTCTGGCAATCCCTGATTTGGCTTATCCTATGATTTCTTTTGGAATTGACCATCTGACTCTCCAGGCAAGGGGATGCATACACAAAGAGAAAATATCCCAGGTTCAGTCTTTGTCTATGCCAGCTGTTCAAACAAACCGAGTCAAACGGACTAACTTTGTAAACTCCAACCCTTACAAAAGAAAGCAAGCAGCAGCAAGCAAGACTTATTGTCCACAGCAAAAGAGAACCTGTCATCTGACCAGTACATCTGACCAGGAACTGAGGTAAAAATAAGAGAAACATTCTATGAGGACAAGAGGAGTTCACAGGGATTCAGAGAAAGTGTGGGAGGAGCATGAAGGATGTCTGGATAACTGCACAATGCCTCACATTTTCAGATGGGAGAAATGAGGATTTTGCATGTTTTAGGCAGGTAATTGGGACACAGAAAAAATTGAAAGGGCACAAGAAACTTCTGCCTTCTGGTGGGTTGGAAACAGACTTGGTAACTGGTGTAGTATGCAACGGGTCTGGCAGGCTGAGTTGTTGAATTTAAGAGAGAAATAGGGGCCAAAGTGCAGGATCCCTGTAATGAGAGTGAATGGCAAAAGAAAGTGGAGAGAAGAGAGTCTGATGTGAAAATGAAATCTCTGAGGTGTGACATGGAGTCCTCACAGACACAGGAGGAACAAGGGGAATCAGAGCAGGTAAGGCAGAATAGAAGTCTTTCTTGCCCTGGAATGGGCGCTGGGCATCTAAAAGCTTTCAAAAGTGATACTTGTAGGGCCAGGGGATAGAATACTGGTCACCTATCTTCAGATACCTGCAGGATAGGAATCCAGATACAAGCTAGCCTTTTGGGCTTCATTAGAGTCAGTGGTGAGAAACAGGCACTCCCAGAACACAGTTTGCCTCATCCTAGGGCAGGTATCAAGGCTAGCACAGACTGATCATGCTCTGCAGCTGCCATTTCCTCAACAGCACGGCACAACTGCTTCACATATAGAGATGTAGGATGCTGAGGGCTGAGGCTGAGAGGTGAACTTCAATGTATGTATCTAAAAGTCATTGCAAGTGGGATCCATGTCCCTAAACAGAAATGCCATCTGAATTACAGCTGCCATACCTCAAGGACATGTGTCACCCATAAATCATGGATGACAGTTTCCAACACAGTGAAAATGCCTTTGGTGTTTTAGGACATATAAAATTAATTTGAACATTTGCTTTTAGAAAGACAGTCCTACTTTTGTGATTGAGCTAATCATCAAGGTCTGCTTAGAACCAGCAAGAACTAGATTCACTCAGAGGATGATTGAATCTTAATTCAGGTATCTGAGATAAGTAAAATGAAGTGCCTGTGCCTGTATAAGTGAAATGAACTGCAGTCTCCATATCCTGGGCCCTCTCTGAATGTAAAGTCCAGGGCAGACTCCCCTGCAGGATGTGATGGAGACCCCAGTGGGTTTCATAACAGCTTGTCTTTTTTCATTCTTCAGTTTGCTTGTCTCACAGTACTGGGCAGAAATTCAATAAATGGGACATGCCTTCATGTGCTGAAATGTTATTTTTTTTCCTCTCAGATTGCCTCAGCCCTGAAACAGACATGACTGTGAAGTAAAGGATAGCCAATACATCCTGTTTCCCTTTGGCTTGCACAGAAGTAGCACAGTAAACACTACTATATCATAAAATACCCTGAGGTATTTATTTTCATAATGGTTGGCACAGCAGCAATACCTTAGTGGCTATATAGCAAAGCCATTTTTGCTCAGACCTAGGAAAGTTAGCATATGTTTCATAGTAACTTTGTTCCTAGCACCTACATTGATGCTTAGACAGAATGATGTATGAGTGGTTTTTTGTAGTATTTTGTTTGTTTGGTTTTTTTCCCTTGGAGTTCTCAGTGGAGGAGATGAACCAGGCAACTCTGACACTGCAGACAAAGCAGCCCTATGTGGAATAAGGGCTCTTGCTGTGTGAATGGAAAAAGGTAATATTAGAGATAAACACCGTTGCACAAAGGAGGGGCCAAAGCCTGCATTACTGGGGAAACAGAAGTCCATTTATGAAGAGAGCAACTAATGACAATTACATAGGATTTTAAGGTTATAGATGCAGTGGAGCCAAACTGCATATCAAAGAAAACATTTTCCAGCACTGAGACTATCTCCACTGAACAAAATTTCCACTGTATGGAGCAGGGAAATAAGGAAGTTTCCACAACGGGGATTTCTGAGCCAGGGGAGGGAAAAGATCATCTCTCTTGGTGTTGAAAACTTACTTTCCTCACCCTCCCTTTAACATTGTTCCTCTCACAGGCACACTCAGATGGTAATGAATGGAGCCACAGAATGTAACCAATCCTGCTACAGAATTTGTCCTCCTGGGCTTCAACAACAGTCCTACGATTCAGCAATTCCTCTTCACAATCTTCTTGTCTACCTGATGACCTGCTTGGGAAACATCACCATCCTCACCACTGTTATCACTGACTACTACTTGCACACACCCATGTACTTCTTCCTGGCCAACTTAGCATTCACAGATATCACCAAATCGTCAGTAAATACTCCCATTCTGCTGTCAGGTCTCCTTTCCCAGAACAAAACTATTCCATTCAATGAGTGCATCCTTCACATGTTTTTCTTCCATTTCATTGGTGGTGCTCATATCTTCCTTCTTGCAGTGATGGCAGGTGATCGATACGTGGCTATTCATAAGCCCTTGCAGTACTTGACAATCATGAACCATCAGGTATGTGTAGGTCTAGTGGCAGGGTCATGGGCAGGTGGATTCATTCATTCTGCAACACAGATTGCTCTGCTTCTCCCTCTACCTTACTGTGGTCCTAACACCCTTGACAATTTCCACTGTGATGTTCCACAAGTACTGAAAGTGGCCTGCATTGACACTTACCTGACAGAGCTGCTGATGGTCTCAAATGGTGGACTGATCCTCATAATAATTTTTGTCTTGCTGCTCATTTCATACACTGCCATTTTAGTCAAGATAAGGAGGCAAGTCACCAAAGGAAAGCACAAAGCTCTGTCCACTTGCATAGCCCAGATAATGGCAATAATCATAACATTCATTCCAGGAATATTCATCTATGCTCGGCCCTTCAAGACATTTGAACTGGATAAAGTGGCTTCCATCTTCTTCACTGTGCTTGTTCCAGCACTGAATCCCATGGTCTATACCCTGAGAAATACTGAAATGAAAAAAGCCATCAGGAGACTTGTTTCTAGGGCTCTGTTCTCAGGAGGAAAGGGAATAGCTTAACTCCCTGCTGAATGGTCACCCATCTCCTCTGTAACTATTGTAAGTTAATCATCACTGAAGTACCTGAACTTCCAACAAAGGCACTTGCACATGATAAATCCTTTCTGGAGAGCTAAGTCAGAGGAAATTCAACTTAGGTCCCTTTACATTAAGTGTAGCTCCCACCAAAACAGTCTGTGGAGTGTAGGGCAGGTTGCATGTTGTTAACACTAAATGATGTGTGCTGAGTCTTCCCCCAAAAAACCCTGTTATTTCCAGGGCTAAAGTGATCCTACTGGCTTTTCATTGGCATAATTTCTTCTTCTGTTTACATGTCTAATGATGAGTGACTTATCTTCTTTTGAAAAACAGTTACCTTACGCCCTTGTCAGATAAAAACCTGCCTATGCTACAGAATGATTCTTCTTCAGGTCACTTAATTCTTATTGACATAGCTCTAAGTTGCAGGTACAGCCTGGTTTTGATCATTTGGAATATAACATTCACAGCTTCACTGAGAAGTCTAATGTCATAAGAGATTCTTCCCAGATTTAAAAATGCTTCTTCCTATGCTTTCTACCTTGCCTATGAGATGTTTGTTCTTCCCGCCTTATTTGTTTTAGTGTCATATACACTTTTCTTCTTTACATTTTTTTCCCTGGTAAGTTTTTAGCAGCATGTGTTGACAGAGTTTCCTAAGGAATGTTTATGCCTGTAACTCATGCCATTAATAGCCACCTGAAATCCTTCCTTGGTATGTCGAGTAATACTTGACATTTGGATGACTTTATTAAGATATATCCAGAAATTTTTTTTGATTCTCATGAATCTATTGTGACTGATTATCTACCAAGCTTTTGTTTACACTGTATAGTTATATTCTAAAGGAGCAATTAATTCAATTTGACAGACAGTATCTGTCTTGTTTGTTTGTTCAGACTTTGAATGTTATATTCATTTAGTCTGTATCAGATGCACTACCATCAGTTTTCTTAAAGCAAATAAGCGTGCTGTGAGGAGACATGGTTAAAGTCTACAGGTTAAGGTGAAGGTTTTAGGGTCACAGATAAGATCTGTTAGCCTGCAGCTGCCTGAGAAACTGTCAGACTGCTGGGATGAGTCAGAACGAGACAGCTATCACAAAGAGAAAACTGTAACAGTCACTGAGTTCACCAAAACCAACCTTGTAATCAAGAAATACAATGTATATTTCAGTAAAAACTAACTCTGGAAATTTTATAGTTTTTGTTCTTTAGGGAGTAGCCACAAGTAACATGTTTGGGCGTACTTGGGTGTACCCCCCCCCCCCAAAAAAAGAAAAAGAAAAAGAAAAAAAAAGGAAAAAAAAAGAAAAAAAAGAAAAAGAAAACAACCCCAAAGCACTTTTATTTTCACTTGCGGTACTCCAAAGTCTCTGAGATATCCAGGTCTGAGACAACACTTAAAGGAGATCTTCATCCTTCTGAGCTAGAAGAATAGGCTGAAGTCTTATCAGCTGGCAAATGAATCAAGCCAATGAATGCCACTCAATATAGGATCATAGAATCTTTAAGGTTGGAAAAGTCCTCTAAGATTATCAAGTCCAACCATCAACCTGACAACACCGTGTCTACTAAACATATGATCACTGTATTTGATTTCCCAGTTTTTGTAATTGTAGTTGTAGTTGTTTCTCTTTGGTATTAGAAAGAACATTTTGGTATGTTCAAAAATATGTACAAACAATGAGCTCTGCAAAAGGCAGTGTTTCAGAGTACTGAAAAATGTAAATACCCTGGAAACCTAGTTCATTAAAGAAGATAAAACACTACAGTGTTGTTGAAAAAGAATAGTGTTCACAAATATATTGTTAAGTCAAGAATCATTACTGATTCACTAAGGACCTATAGCCCCATTTGTCATTGACAGTCCCTTTGAAATCAGTGCAATGACAGAAGCATTTCTAGGGTAAGCATCCTACAGTAAATATTTGAAAAGCCTAGAGACATCCCTTCCAAATAGTGTCTATTCGCCTTGACTCAGAAAGGAGATACAGAATGACTAGTTCAGGCACAGGCACAACAAACTACAGCATTTTTGAAACTCAGGCTGCAGACCGCACAGACCACAGAATCATAGAAGCACAGAAATGCTGGTGAGACAGTATCTCTGGAGGACTGTCATCCCACTCTCCCCCTCAGAGGAAGACTGACATTAGATCAGGTCAGCCGTGGACTGTTTAGATGAGTTTTAGAAACTCCATGGATGGATATCTGAAAGCATCCTTGGCAACTTTTTCCAGTGCCATACTACTCCGTTGCTGAAGAACGTATTCCTAATGTCCAGGCTAAATCTCCCAAGCCACAACCTATGCCCACTGTCCCCTATTATACTGTCTACCACTGGCAAGAAGAGTTTGATTCCATCATCTTTGTAACACTTCCTCAAGAAGTTAAAAGCTGCCATTAGATCTTGCTTAATCTTTTCTTTACTGACAAACCCCGAGTCCTTCAACCTCTCCCCAGAAGTCAGGTGATGTAGAACTGTGACATCTCAGAAAACCTCTGCTCTTATCACTAGATAATATTTGATTAAATGGTAGGTTAGACACATACTTCATGTTAAAATATCTACCTTTAAGCACAGAAATTAAAGAAGCTTCAGTTGTGCAAGCATAGCTATCTCAGTTCCATTTCAGAGGTGTCAAGGTATCCAAGACATCCACACACCATTGGCAGATCTAATACAAAGTCTACTAGAGACTCACTTCTACCTGTGGAGTCTGTTGAAGATTAGGAAAGACAACCTACAGTGCCCTAAAAAATGACGCGCTCAGTCATGCTAGGACAGCATATCACTCACACTGAAATTTCAGACACGGAGTGCTCTATCTGTTCTCAAGCTCTCAGTCTGTTTGAACTAGAGGACTCCCACAGGTTTTCTGCCACATCAGCCAAGGCCAACTGGACTTGATATTCCAAGGCTACTTCAAAGACATGAAGGCACTTATGTATAAGCAGTTGAATGCCCTCCTAAATGTTTGAATCGAGAGCTAAAATCCACATGTACATGGAAATGATCTCTCCTGCTGTCCTCCAACTTGCACTGGGTCTGGTTGGGAAGAGTTATGAAAAAAGTTAACTCCATCCCAGCCGCACTCAGTATATGCCTACAGTCTGCACTCTTGAGAAGAATTGTGTGTTTTGAAGCAATACCTGTATTTTTATATATTATTTGTAAATTGAACTATTTTCATGTATATTGTGAAGCTGTATGTTCTGTATTTTTTTTATCCAGTTATGAATATTCCACATGAAACACGAAAACCAGAAACATCCATATATAAATACCATAGAATATATTAGAAATCAGAAACTGGGAGATTAGCTGAACCCTTAGTAGTGTGAGCTACCATAATAGACAAGACGACCCTTTTTGTTGTTGCTGTTGCTGTTGATTTTTTTTAATAATGCACTTTTATTAGCCACCAACCATTTTGGTTCCTAAGCAGTTATTAACTTGACAGACGGCATTGTCATTTTAGTTGCATGCTAATTATTGTTACAAAAATTTCCTTCTTTGTCAAAAACAAAATTTAGTTGTCAAGTTGACAGTATCTGTTTTGTTTTTACATTTCTCTATAAAAGAAAACAACCACCTAAGAAAGGAAGGACAGCTCTGAATTTCTCATTCTGAAAAAGATGTTGTTGAATAATCTGTTGATGGCATTCTTCATCTCTGTGTTCCTCAGCATGTAGACTATGGGGTTAAGCATTGGAGTGATGACTGTATAAAGAGATGACATGGCTTTGTCCACCACAAGCTTTAGGAACGGACATGCGTAGATGAAGATGCAGGGTACAAAATGGATGCTCACCACTGCAACCTGAGCTCCACAAGTGGAAAAAGCTTTGTGCTTCCCCTCTGTGATACGTGTCCTGATTTTGACCAGGATGACAGCATATGAAACAATCAGAACAACAAAGATGAGGGTTGTAAGCATGCCACTATTGGACACCATGAGTAGCTCAACCACAGAGATATCTGTACAGGCCAGTTTGATTACCTGTGGGACATCACAGTAGAAATTGTCTAGAAAATCTGGTCCACAGAAAGGCAACTGAATGACCAGTGCTACCAGCACAATAGAATGAACAAAACCCCCTATCCATGCTCTTGCTACCAGCCCAAGGAGAACATTGCGATTCATAATGTTTTGGTACTGCAGGGGTTTGTGGAGTGCCACATGGCGATCCACAGCCATCACTATGAGGAGGAAGGCCACAGCACCTCCTGTGAAATGGAAGAAAAACATCTGTGTAATGCATCCCTGAAAACTGATGGTCTTAACTTCAGACAGGAGGTCCCATAGCATCTTGGGTAGAGTCACTGAGGATTCACTGAGGTCTATGAAGGCTAAATTTCCAAACAAAAAGTACATAGGCTTGTGGAGCTGTTGATCTGTGATTACTGTGGTGATGATGGTGACATTTCCAAGCCAAGTCATTGCATAGATTATGAGGAAAGTTGTAAAGAGAACATACTGCAGCCTGGCGCTTTCAATAAAACCAACAAGGAAGAATTTTTTCACAGTGGTGGTAGAATTCTCCTGCTCCACTGGTACCCTGTAGCATACAATCAAGAGATAACACTAGATGAACTAGCTGTCCTTTTTATTCAGAAGAGACTATTTGATCTATTGCTATTCACCAAATCTGACAGGTAATTGAATGTCTTCAGCTCTTTTGCTTGCAAAACAGTTTGTGCCTGTAGAAATCCCCTTTGCACAACATCTTCCACCATGTACGTGACAACAGACAGCCATAAGATGCGTCTCATCTGACTCTAAACAGGAGGATTCTATTCAGAATTCCTACACCTAAATTTATGTGTCTGTGCTCTAGGTGTCTTCATGCAACCTATGCTTCTGATCTTTCATGGTAGTCAAAACAGGTGAGCATAATCTGACCAAATGTAGGGACCCTGCCGCAGCCCGCCATCCGTGGCAAGAACAGGAGAGAACACACACATCAATGTGATGCAAGTTCAATCCGCTTTATTCAAGCCAAAGCCTTGTATTTATACACAGTCCCAGTGTGCACGCGCTAAGGCACAGTATTTCATTGGTGACATCTTGCTGCTTCTGCCTGTTGATTGATGGTCAAGTTACTGTTGCAGTATCCTGTTTTTGCAGTATCCTGTTTTTGATGCCTGTTTCCTGTTTTTCTTATCACTTGTTTTTTCCTCCTTTTGTGTTTACAAGGCCGCTGACCTCGACATCCTGTTGTTTACTTGAATTATTCATACTCGTTTAAGATAGCCAAGGCCCCAACACCACCCAGTACCATTTTAGACATCCAAGCATACTCCATCTATAGTCACAGAGCTGACAGATGTGACATAGCACCTACGGAAAATGCTTGTATCATGTTTTTTCTGGAGCAGCAGTTGGAGACAGTTGGCATGTATCACCATGAAATCTTGTATGGCATTAGACATCTGCGTTTAATCAGCTGAATGTCATTCTGGGGATCTGCCAGTAAAGTCAAGCAAAAACTAGACCATGATAATACTCTGATAGAACAAACCACACTCCCTCGGTCACCCGTGTTCCAGCAAATATTCATGGATTCAACTGGAATTTCCATAGGGGTGTCTTGCATTTTCCTTTTCCTTCCTTCCTTCCTTCCTTCCTTCCTTCCTTCCTTCCTTCCTCCCTCTTCCTCATTTAGTCATTCATTCTAAAGATTCTCCATGCCACTGCAGATTCATCCCTCATCTTGTAACACAGCTACCTTTTTAATCACTGCAAGAAGACCTCAGAAGAGCAAGAGAACTATTTTGATCCTTGCATTTATGTCACCAGAAAGGCTGAAATGACATACCTAGCAGATTCTGGAGATTCTTGTTCTCTGAAATTGGCCGGCTTCCTTGCCTGTGATGTGGATGATGAAGATCGGTGAAGGGAAATCTTCTTTTGGTAAACCTAGCTTTGAAATCAGCAAAGGTCATGTGGGTTGTGGATTCATCAGATACAAAAGACACACTTGTATCCTAGAGATGTTGGCTATTCCTTGTAGAATTTTTGGGAGGCTCAGATTTCCTGCAGATTGTGAAAAAAAAAAAAAGATTGCATTGCTTGTAACACATCACTTCTATGTAATACATTAGACACTGAAATCAACACTAGTTTATCTTCAAGGACTTTACGAATGTTGTGGAGGCTGCAAGTTATCTGTCCTCTGTGTTACTTTCCTTACTGGAAAGCCAGAACTGTTTCTCCAGTCTCCATGCTCAGTATAAATGTGCTGGCACTTGGGATTTTATTCCCATCTTCAATGATGCAATTTGCCCATCAGGATGTTGATACATACAATGTAAAAGCCTCACTTTAACTAGCCACCTAAACTGCTTCCACACTGAGCACAAAGAAACAATTGCTTTCACAGAACAGTGTTTTAAGTAAAGTAGAGAGGCATTTGAACAGGCTCCCCAGAGAGGTGGCTGAATCGTCGTGCCTGGAGATGTTCAAAAAACGCATAGATGCGGCACTCCAGGACATGGTCTAGTAGGCATGGTGGTGTTAGGTTGATGGTTGGACTTGATGATCTCAGAGGTCCTTTCCAACCTTAGTGATTCTATGATTCTATGATTCTATATCTTGTGGGTGTTCCACCTCAGAATAATATGAAATCACAATCAATAAATGTTGCTTTCTCCTCAGACTGAATAACTCCACCTGAGAATGTGTCAAAAATTGCAGAGGTGCAACAGGCAGCTTGTCTTTTTCTTAGGAAAACTGTCAGAACTGAATATGCGATTGGCTGGTGAAAGGCAATGGGAACGGGAATGCGTGCCACAGGACTTTCAGCCCTTAGTCACTTAAACCAGGAGCACAGGGGGTGAGTGGGTGAGCCGGTACACAAGCAAGCAAACAAGCAATAAAGGAAGGCTGATCGCTGAATCTTTTTTTCAGGCAACAAGATCTGCTGGGCGGCACATTTAAATGAAGAGAGACAGGATTCATCTCACTTAAAGATAGCTGCCTGAAATTGAGTTAACAATGTCTACCCACATTGTCCAGACTCGATGGGAGAAGACAGTTGTCTGCAAGGAGAACTTAGCTCATGGCAGGTGTCCAAGACAGGTCAGATGAATCACAACAGCTGCTGATACAAATTCCAAAAACAGGGCATAGCACCTGTTTATCAGAGGAGTAAGGGAGATGGGGTTCAGATCTCTCTAGATCTAGTCTAGGGGACAAGCTATTCTTTATCTAGTGCATAGGACAACAAATACTGGATTTACTTCACTGTCTTGAAGTGTTTTAACATTTTTCATCTTAGGGAATATCTAGTTTACCAACTGGATTACCTGTGTGGTGTGCCTCCAATGCCTCTTTCCGGGGATTACTCGTGCTTCATGCGCCAAGTCCCTTCTCAGGTGGGATGGTCTGATGCTGTTCTGAGGAAGGTTCATTCCATTTCCAGATTTGTACTGGCAGTAAGGTTGACACTACACAAGCTTTGGCTCTTTTCCTCAGAAACAATCTTGCAAAGATGTCCCAACTTTTGCTGCACTCCCAAACACTCCTAGATGTCCTTGTGATATGTCTTGGACAATGGCACATTTGTATTCAACATCATTTCTGAAACACATTTCTGGGTTGTGAATCATATACTTTGAGCCCAAAAAAATACTCCAAAACAACAACAACAAAAAAACCACCAAACCAAATTTGAGCGTATAAAAATAATTATGCTTTTAGATGCTATATAGGGCTCAGGCAAAGATCTAGCTTAACCGGACATAACATGAATACAGAGCAGTGAGCATGAGCTGCGCTGCCATGTTTGTGTAGAGGGAAAAAAAAATAACTCCTTAGGACAGATATTTATGTTAAAGGTAAATACATCGTGCTGGATCTGACAGCCCAAGTGAGGTGAGGATGATGAGGAAATCTTCCCTTCCAGAAGATTTCACCTCGTAGAGCGCTGCATTAATTGCTTATATCCCAAGGTCACATACACACACCTCCCCACATATCAGTGCAATTTCCATACATTGAAATTTCCTTATATTCCCTCCAAATCACCAAATGTAGGAAGGGCTTTAAGGTTTATTCCACACAGGACAGGTATCCAGGTTAATAGCCTGAGCCTAATCCTGCAACCTTCAAATCACAGTTTCCATATTGAGGTTAAGCAAAAGAAATCTTCACTGCCGACGTGGTCATGCTGACCTCTGAAGGCTCTCTGTTAGGAAATGGTACAGGTTTCAGCTGAGTTAGTTAACTGACAGTGAAGACAGTAAAAAGGGCAAGGGACGAGATTTTTCAGTATAATGTTCATTTGTTTTAGTTTGGTTGTTAATGCGAAAGGCAATATAAGTCATCTCAGAGTAAATTCATTGGCTGATTTCAGTTTGTTTAGACCCTCCAGGGAGCTTAACTTACCTGTGTATCATTGGAATCCTTTTTTCCTCATAATTAAAACACTGGAGAATCAGAGTTAAGGAAACTTCATTTAAGCTTCTCCTGACTTCACTTCTGGGACTTGATCTATTTTTACCTCCATGAAAAGAGTTAGGTTTTTTTTTTCTTGCTTTATTCCTTAAAAAGGCAGGACCGAGAGAAGCCTTTCTTTACAAAAATTTGTGTTACTCAAATACAAACCCACCAGTGTGACTAGCCTCAATCATTCTAAGGGACTTTGCATTTAAAAGGGTTAAAGCTTTGAAATTCGTGCCTTATTTAAAGATGTTTCAGACTGTGCTCAAAAAAAAAGAGACATCCAGTATCATCCATCCATTTAGAATAAACCTTTTCTATAACTGCTGTAGGGCCCTCCCATCAAACACTATCAGCACCCTACTGTGTTCCCTGAATCACCTCTTCTGCTCCTTATTCCCATATGCCACACGTGCATGAAAGGCAGCCCAAAGGAAGAGCTGACACCAGGCAGGAGCCAGGTGTGGTAGGCAGCAAGATATGTCTTCAGGTAGTGTAAATTGAATTTCACCGTTAGCAAGGAGCACTGATTTTTGGTATCTAACAAACACAGCCATTGATTTTGCTAGAGTTGAGCTCACTTACACTCATGCCGTCCTGTTTCCTCTATAAAGAAGGGGAGTTCTGGTTAAATTATGCCATTTAGTGGATCGCAGTGTCACAGGCTGTGACAAAATAGACCAAGGGAGCAGTCTGTGGCTGGATTCATCTCCCCACCCCTAATACATGAACATCTGATTTTAACATGCCTAATCTGATTTCCAGCTGGTATTAATTGTATTTATTGTTCCTGCACCTCAAAGAGAAAGGTATGGGACTCTATAGCGGACATTCCCTTCATGCATGTAGGGCTGACCCAAACTCCAGCATATGTTATTGAGATTACATGAGGATGACAGAGAAATTTTGGTGAATATGTCACAGAATGGAATATGGGCACTCCCCGTAGGCAGTCCTCCCCAGAACCACCATAGCACAGACCTTGAAAAGATGGGCATTTGTCATTGAATGCTGCTGTCCCACAGGCAGTCTCGAGCCTCTCATCAACTGAGACAGCAACCCGTAGCTGTTTCCTTAGGTGCCTATCAGGAACTGATTTAAACCATCAGTTTCTTTCAGAGTTTGCGATAGAATGTAACGGAACCAAACTCATGCTATGGATAAGAATAAAGAAGAAACACCAACTGCAAAGGCATTTTGCTGGCTCCTCCCCATCCTTTGCATATTAACGCATACATATGCATGCATGTATGTGCATTTGTGATTTGTTATATAATGTTTGTAATTAATACAGTAGCATTTCTGGTTTGAAGAGAGGCTTAATAAAAAAAAAAAAGACAGTAAAAATGTAAAAGATAAGGAATTCAATATCTTTACATTACTGGACCATATCTAAAAAACGTTTCCCTTCCTGTGAATACATTTTCATGAAAGAATGCATTTCAGCAAAAGAATATATTTTAACATTTCTTTCCATTCATTATTTTCAGACATGGAAGAGAAATTTTATCTAATATCTAATTAGCTATCTTTTTCTGACAATAATTGATACTGATCTAAATGATATAGTCTTGGGGTAAGAGACTAGATTAATGCTTTTCTCAGGTTTCCTGCTAGATAACTTTTCAATGACCGCATGCATCTTTTTCTGATTGTCATTTTGTCTGTAATTTCGTGGAGTCCATGTACAGGCAATGCAGAAAGGTTGGTAGAAAAGGGGAATTCTAGTACATCTAGAGTATGGTGTGGAGATGCACATTTTTCTCTACTGAGGTTCTGACGGCTCTCCTGTGATCCAGTTGTAATCAGTGGGATTTTAAGTATTTACAGAAGAGGTTAGGTGTCTGTGATCCAGATCAAAACCTTTAAGAAGTCATATCCCACCAGTTCCAAATGCCTTTCTTTATCTGGGCTGCTGGTCTCCTGACATGCTGACACAGTTTATGGTTCTGTCACAATCACCTCTTTGTACCCTTCCATTGGAGCAGAAAGTTTGTCTAGGCAAACTTTACACCTGTGTGTGCACAACCACTGTCGAGTACAATCAGGTCCTGTTCCTGCGATGCCGTTCAGATGTTAGCACTTAGTATGAGTCAGTAATAATTTGCCAGTGATAATCCACATTCACAAGGAAAATGCCTGCTTTTATAAACAGATAGTATTTGGCATCCAGCCTCAGTTGTAGTGGGATATCTGATTAGCTGATTCAAGCTTCTGTTTTGTCCAGCTTTCTCATTATACCGCATTGTCATCATGATCCTGTTGTTCTTCTACAGGCGGTAGACAAGTAAAGTTTCCTGTTCCACAAAAATATTTAGATTTTAAACACTTCCCTATTCTATAAAGACAAGAAAACTAGTGTAAGTTTGTATATATATATAATACACTTATGTAATAAATGATAATGAAATAAATAGTTACATTTCAAATGTGAATTAAAAAAAAAACAGGTTAGGGACCACTGCTTTACATGTCCGCTGAACAAGTGGGGATGGGGAGGGAGCTTCTGTTTGTGGGAATGGGGAGGGAGCTTCAAAGGGGTGGTTGAGCGCTAAACAGTGTGGAGTACATGAAGACTGAACACGTCTGTAGGGCAGCCCTCTGGAGATAATCAAGGGACTCCACCTCAGGCAAGGAAGAGATCAGTCCCGAGTTTTACCAAGAGGCTCCTTGGCATGGCCTCAGACCACAGCAGGACCATGCAGTAGCACTGGGGCAACTCTTGGTCTTTGTGCTGTGCTGCAAGGTACAAGCACGACTGCTCACCCAAATGGAAGGCCAAGAATAAACGTGAACTTCATAGAAATATATACATGGGGACAATAAGGAACATTATTATTTTCTAGAAAACACCACGTGTCCATGAAGGCTCTTCCTTCATCATTGCAGGCCAGAGGGCCTGGCAGGTTTCAGTGAAAGTGCACCAAAATGGAGTGAATAGATTGGTGTTTACCACCATGGGAAAGATAAGGGCAAAGAGTGCTTGAGAGAAGCACGCTTTTTTTTGGACCATGCCAAAATGGGACATCACATTGCAAAAATTCTCAAAGATTTGGGGTGTCCAAGAGGTTATTGGAGTTTTTTGGGTTTTTTTTTTGGATGAATCATAGAGTGGTTTGGGTTGGAAGGGACCTCAAAGATCATCTAGTTTCCACCCCCTGCCATGGGCAGGGACACCCCCCACCAGCCCAGGCTGCCCAAAGCCCCATCCAACCTGGCCTTGGGCACTGCCAGGGAGCCAGGGGCAGCCACAGCTTCTCGGGGCACCCTGTGCCAGGGCCTCAGCACCCTCCCAGGGAAGGATTGCTGCCTCACAGCTCAGCTCCAGCTCCCCTCCTGCAGCTTCAGGCCCTTCCCCTTGGCCTGTTCCTCCCTGCCCTGCAACCAGCCCCTCTCCAGCTTTCCTGCAGCCCCTGCAGGCACTGGGAGGTCGCACTGAGGTCTCCCCGGACCCTTCTCTTCTCCAGGCTGAACAATCCCAACTCCTTCAGCCTGTCCTCATAGGAGAGGTACTCCAGCCCTCTGATCATCTTTGTGGCCTCCTCTAGACTTGCTCCAACAGCTCTATGTAAAGAAGATGGGACCGGACTCTTTTCAGTGGTGCCCAGTGACAGGACAAGGGGCAACGGGCACAAACTGGAACACAGAAAGTTCTGCCTGAATATAAGAACAAACTTCTTCACTTTGAGCACTGGAACAGGTTGCCCAGGGAGGCTGTGGAGTTTCCTTCTCTGGAGATACTCTAAAACTTGCCTGGACACAATCCTGTGCTACCTGCTTTAGGTGAACCTGCTTTAGCAGGGGGAGATGGACTAGATGATCTCCAGACGTGCCTTGCAACCCCTGTCAATCTGTGATTCTGTGATAATTTCATTCCTAGAATCATAAACAAGTCGGAAGGGACCCATAAGGATCATTGAGTCCAGCTCCCTGCTTCTCCTGTATGACATGCAAGACTCCTTTAAATCCTTGGCAATAGAAAAAGACAAAAATCTTCTCCTAATTGATTGCATGTTATAGCAAAAATTTCTCCTCAAGCACCATGCCACTCACCATGTAATACTCTGGTTTTGTATAAGGTTCTACATAATTCTGATTTTTAGCAGAGTTAAAAAAAAAACCCAGAAGAAATCATGTTTGCAGCTGAATATTCCAGTGCTTGGAAAAGCTGTTTAATTTCATGGGGAAAAAAAATAATTTAAAGCATCTATGGAACATATAATCAGGCTGGGAACCTGCATGTAAGTGCACTTTCCACCCTGGGTGAAAAATAGCATGTCCACTCTTTCCTTTGGAAGCTATGAAGTAGCCCTCATGGGCTTTTCTATTATAACAGTAATGTCATCTGGGATGAAATTCTGGAGAGAACACAGGTTAATTACTTTTTTAGGAGATAAAAGACTCATTCTAAAAGTTTTCCTCTATTCATATCACTTACATTGACAGTAGCTGTTCAGCCATAATGAAAACATCCCTGAATTATCAACGCTGTTTTCAGAACAAATCAAAAACTTAGCCACATACTAGATACTGTGAAGAAAATCAACTCTTTCCCAGCCAAACCCAGCACATTCTCCACTCCTTATTCCATACCATCTATGTCACGCTCAGGTTCCACACTGTCTGATACATCCTCCGTTACCACCACCTCCCTTCCCATCCTTTGATACAATACACAGACAGCATTCCCTTAGGCTACAGGCCACCCTTGCAAAATGACCATAAAAAAGTGCAGAAATTTCCACTAAATGGCCACTGAGTTAATTTAGCCCATGACTCTGGGTTCCATCTGTTATGGTGGTCACTCAGGATGGGAGAGATTGTGCTGGAGTTGAGTTACTGGGCACCAAAGCCAGCTCAGTCAGGTCTGCTGCTGCACTTGCACTGCTTCTTTTAAGGCTTGTCCTCCACTGGTTCAAGTGGTTCCTGCTACAGTAATTCTTGTAACATGCAACTCCAATCATGGGTTACAACAATTTAAAGGTATTTCCATTACAGTTTCCACCCCTGGTCCCTTTGGGCCAGGTTGTAGGGTTTAACATTTCAATGAACTCTTCTCTTTACCCCTGTTCCGACTTGGACTTATCCACAGACTGCAGTCCTCTCTCAAGGGTGTACCTGCTCCAAGTGGAGCCTTATCCATGAGCCACAGTCTCCCCATGGGCACACCTGCTGTGGCACAGACTTATCCACAGCCACAGTGACTTCGATCTGCACCTGTTCCAGCGTAGCCTTCTCCATGGGCCACAATGCCTTCAGAGATATACCTGCTCCAGTGTGGCCTTGCCCACAGCTAAAGTCCCTTCAGAAGTAAAGCTGCTCCAACATGGCCTTACTCATGGCTGCAGTCCCTCCAGGGGTGTATCTGCTCTATCGTGGACTTGTCGATGGCCACGTGCTCCAGGTGCTCCAGCATAACCCCATGCACAACCACAGATGCTTCAAGGTGTACCTGCTGCGGCACAGACATAACCACAGCTGCAGACGCTTCGAGATGTACATGCTCTGGCATGGCCACAGATGCTTTGAGGTGTCCTGCCCCTACGTGGACTCATCCACAAGTCACTGTCCCTTTGACTCATGTTCACCATGGAGTTCCAGCCTGTTCAGTCCAGCAGCACAGGAACAGCAGTGATGCCCTGGCTGTCGGTCAGCCCAGGCACATCGCAATTGCTCTTACCAAAATGTCTCCAGGGACAGCACTGTGAGATGATCAGCAATACAGCACTACCAGTAGTAAAAGCAACACGGAGACAGTAGTGAGCACTAGGGTCTACCATACAGTAAGGCAAGCAAGCCCCATGGCAAGCACAGGAGCTGCCAATGAATAGCTAAACAGCAATAACAGCTGTAAATTCAATTTAGCACATCCCTATCAAAACTGTCATTATCATGAACCCTTCAAGCCCCATGTTGGGCAACAGAAAGGACTGTCACAGTTTTGCCCCATCCGGCAACCAAGCACCTGCATTGCTGCTCGCTCAGTCCCCCGCTGCAGGAAGGGGGAGAGAACCAGAAGAGCAAAAGTGAGGAAACTCGTGGGCTCAGATGCAGATGGTTTAATAAGTAAAGCCAAAGCCACGTGCACAAGCAAAGTAAAACAAGGAATTAATTCACCACTCCGCATGGCAGGGAGGTGTCCAGCCATCCCCAGGACAGCAGGGCTCCGTCACGCGTAATGGTTACTTGGGAAGACAAATGCCATCACTCCTTCCCTCCTTCCTTCTTCTTCCCCCAGGTTTTAATTGCTGACCATGATGTCATATGATACAGAACACCCCTTTGGTCAGTTGGGGCCAGCTGCCCTGTCTGTCCCCTCCCATCTTCTTGCACACCCCCCGGCTACTTGCTGTTGGGGTGGGGTGAAAAGGAGAAAAGGCCGTGGCTCTGTGTAAGCCCTGCTCAGCAGGAGCGGAACGCATCCCTGAATTATGAACACGGTTTTCAGCACAAATTCAAAACTTGGCCCCCCACTAGCTACTGGGAAGAAAATGAACCTATCCCAGCCAAATCCAGCATGTACCTATTAAGTATTAAATATATGTGTCTGAAGGTATTTTAAGACAGGTGTAAATGTATATGTATGTACCTGCACGTGCACACGTGTATATGTATATCCAGGTTCTAAGAAAATAAGCAACCAATCACAGGGCATTATTTTAAAATCGTTTTGGGGTATAATAGCATCAAAACTGGTGACTGAGGATGCAGAGAAGGCAGAGCTACTGAATGCATTCTTTGCCTCTGTCTTCACTGCTGCAGACTCTCCCCAGGAGCCCCAGACCCCTGAAGCCTCAGATGAAGTCGGGGCTAAGGATGAGCTACCCTGGGTTGACGAGGACTGGGTTAGGGAGCAGTTAGCCAAGCTAGACATCCGCAAGTCCACGGGGCCTGATGGGATGCACCCGCGAGTACTGAGGAAGCTGGCGGAGGTCATTGCCAGGCCGCTTTCCATCATCTTTAGCAAGTCATGGGAGACAGGAGAGGTGCCTGAGGACTGGAGGAAGGCTAATGTCACTCCAGTCTACAAAAA
>VWZZ01001948.1:22544-38509 GCA_013399095.1 Psophia crepitans
GAAGGAAGGAAGGAAGGAAGGAAGGAAGGAAGGAAGGAAGGAGGAAGTTGTTCAGTTCGTTTTACACATCTTGAAAGTATGTATCTTTGTTAGCGAGCTATGGAGAACCCATCTTGAATACTCATAAAATACAGAAAATTAAGTAATCAGGAAATTCTAGATGATGTCTTTCCATCCTGTGCATTCCCAGATGAGAACGCCCACAGAATATGGGAAGTCAGAGGTTGTGGGTTCATTTCTTTCCCAGAAGCAAAGATTACCAGTCATTTAAAAACAGAATTAATCATGAGATCATAAAAAAGCAGGTTGTAACTCTAGAGGACACCTGGTCCAGGAATAATACATGTTAAAATAAATAATACATAATTATAAATAAAGTCATACACCTTAGAGCTTTTATTAAGACCCCTGGGCATCTGCGTTAGCACTCCAGAGCTACTGCTGCTGCCACAATTCAGTAACCTTCACCCTTGGAACCAGAAACAGCCTGCACACTCTGAAGAGACAAAGCAAGCGTAAGCCAGAGGGTGCAAAGAGACAAAGTCTTCTCCATCCTCTGGCGCACAATGTTCTCCCTCTGCCATCAGGCGGTGAGTGAAGCAGCTAAGGTCACAGGCATTCTGGTTGCAGCCTTGGTGCTCCTGCTGACAGCTGGGGAGGGGGACAAATCGCTGGAGTGGGACTGGCATTCGAAAGAGCCAAAGCTCTGGTGCATGCACGGTGGTACTAAATACATGGATGTGTGGGACAGCATTCATGGCCAGAAAAGCAAGACTTCAGGTCAGAATGATGGACTACCAACAGAGCTCAGGAAAGGGAGATGTTATTTGTTACCTGTTGTTTGTAGGATTTTAAAGCTGGGATTGCAGTAAGCTTCAGAAATACAGAGTCTTGGTGTGATGTGAAGCTGGGAGTTGGTTGGTACTTGGAAAGGACTTGGGAAGAGAGGGGATAAGAGATGCAGGGATCAGGGAAGTTGTCTTATATTCACACGATTCAGGGAAGGCTGCTAAAACCAGTGTCAGTAAGAATAACCTTGAGAGAGGAAGAACAGCCCCATATGCAATACTGAACTCATCTCAGTGGAGGGGCTTGAGGTGGACAACTAGGATGATGAAATTTCAGGGAGACCCTTTTCAGATACTCATTTCTACTGAGTTTATAAGTAAAGATCTTAACCAGAAATTGGGTGAGTGTTAGTGTTACTGTGATTGGACTGCTAATGAGTGGTTGTTATATTTTACTTAGACTTCCAAAACATTTATGAGACTAACAATGACATTTCTTGGATCAGCATGTATTCTTTGATGCCCGTGTCCAAATTGTGTAGGTAATAGTGGTTAAAAGCACAGAATCTCACTTCACTGAGATCCACAGTGACTTCAGTCGGTTCTTTGCTGGTGAGGACTGAACAACCTAGAGAGTAGTAGAGACTGAGCTGTGTGGGAGAGTCATCAATGCAAAGCCATGGAAGTCAAGTGCGTCCACTGAAGTCTCTATAACCATGTAAAGGTGAGGGGAGAGGGTTGTTTCTGCATTAGCTGGATGAGTAGGACCATGACACAATACAGGACAGCAGGGTGGAGCGGTAGGTTCCTGCAGGACTCTTTCTGTCGTGCGGTGACATGGGAAGAGACCGGAGCTGAACAAACTACTCAGAGGGAATTTAAAGAGAGGCAAAGAGAAACTCAGGTTCAGATGAATAAGCATTCACAGTCAGCTGAGAAATTAAATATTGGGCAATTTATACACACATCCAGCTGCCCATGAAAGAAAGAAAGATGGAGAAAACAAAGAATGTCAAGATTTTTTTTCATTTCAAGGCACAGTATGAAATTTTTACTTTTGACAAAAACACCAAAAATTGACATAAGCAGTATTTTTTTCTCTTGCTTGTTTTTATTCCTTTCTTACTTTCCTTTCCTTTTTTTTTTCTTTATTGTGGTTTTTACTACTTTTTACCACTCTCTCCTCCTCTCCATTGTTTTTATTTTTTTGGTTTCCACTGTCAAGACTGATTTCAGCATTTACTTGTCTCAATAAGGAAACTCAACTAAAACAGTTCTAGAACTAAACAATGCTTACAGGTCTGAGCATTTTCCCTCACATTAAAGCATTTTCAGACTCTCTACCTCAGCATTGTTGGTGAAGTTACTAATGCAGCGATGTGCAGACAGTATCATGCAGACAAATATACCATCTTTGTAGCAAAATGGAAGAAGAGTGTTAAAAAAGCTGGAGTCAAAAAATCATATAACTTTCTCCTGACCTAAAAGAAGAGAGAGAAGTGAGAGGAATGAAAGAACCTAGACAAATGGAAAGAATTTTAAAAGAAATGTGACCAGTTTTTATGGCTTTATTCATGTGTCAGAATCCACAGTTCCATTCAAATATATGTAAATTAAATTATTTGATACATTGTATGAAAAAAATTCAGTTTGTTTTCCAGACTTCCCTCATGCTGATTCATAGTCAGTTAATTTCATAGAGATATTTAAATAATTGAGTTTTCTTTATGCTTCCAATATTCTGTTGACTTCACTGGAAAATTAGACATCACTGTGTGCTTTCTCTGGAGAAAAGTGAAAGTCTGAATGTGATCCAGACATCCTCCACTCCCTTGAAAGACAACTAGGAAAGATGAAGTATTTTGGAAAATACTTGAACAGATATATGCTAGAGAAAAATTAGGACCAAATTAGTCAGTTCCTGGGCTGGCTGTTATTGACATCATTAAGTAT
The DNA here is from genome assembly GCA_013399095.1 of Psophia crepitans. Lineage (NCBI taxonomy): Eukaryota > Metazoa > Chordata > Aves > Gruiformes > Psophiidae > Psophia > Psophia crepitans. The sequence continues at coordinate 25,286 of VWZZ01001948.1, forward strand.
AAATGGATTTTAAAGTGTTTAATGGCAAACAACTTCACAGCTGTCAGAGGAATTTACCCCAGGGATTCATAAACCTTCCTTCAGATGAGAGTGATCTATTCTTAGATACCTTTCATAATCAGTGGATGTGATCTAGGTTAATTGTGTAATTTTAGTGTGCATTTCATCTAGGTTTGTTTAGCTGTCTACCCTAGAATTAAATCCGTCTTCCCTGGAAGGATGGCTTTTGTTACCTGGAGAGAGAGTAGACGTGACTAGGTCAGCTGAAGGCATCTGCACCATAAACCACAAAAGTCAGCCTACCCATGGAAGAATGGGCTGGTACTTTGACCTATGTTCCATGCAGGTGCCTGTTCCCAGAGAAAACAAGGAACATACCATAAAATGTGGACATTTCCAGTTGACATTAGCAGTAAAATGCCCAAGTTTGTGGGAAACTGAATTCCTGGCTTTCAAGAATTTCACCATTAGGAGTTCCCTAAAACTAGAAATGTGAAAAGGTCACGCATTTTAGGCAATCTAAGTATGCCCCAGGTTGTTCATACTTTTCTGGAGATTTGTGCTGGTGTTTGTTTTTTTCCTGACAACTACTGCCTGTTTTGCAGGGGTCTGAAGAGTGGAAATGGAGCATGAGAACTACACAGTAGTTACAGAGTTTGTTCTGTTGGGATTGTCCCAAAACCATGAAGTCCAGATGATTCTCCTTTTCTTCTTCCTGCTCTTCTACATGATCATTCTGCCAGGCAATGTCCTTATCATTCTCACAATTCGAAGGGATTCACAACTGGGATCACCGATGTATTTTTTCCTGGCCAATTTGGCATTCTTGGACATTTGCTACTGTTCTGTGACCCCACCCAAAATGCTGGCTGACTTTTTCTCACACCGTAAGATCATCTCCTACAGTGCCTGTATGGCCCAGCTTTTCTTCCTCCACTTCCTGGGAGCAGCTGAAGCTTTCCTGCTCATGGTCATGGCCTATGACCGTTATGTAGCCATTTGCAAACCTCTTCACTACACCAGGCTTGTGAATAGGGGCATATGCTGTGTCCTGGTTGGAGCTGCATGGGGTGGGGGTTTCATCCATGGCATCATTCTATTTGCCTTCAGCATCCACCTCCCCTTTTGTGGTCCCAACATCCTGGACAACTTCTTCTGTGATATCCATCAGCTGGTTAAGTTGGCCTGTGCAAACACTTACACAGTGGAGCTTTTGATGTTCTTCAACAACGGAGTTGTTATCATTATGTGCTTTACACTTCTCCTAATCTCCTACACCATCCTGTTGGTGAAGCTCCGGACACAGTCCTCCAAGGCAAAGAACAAAGTAGCCTCCACCTGTGTTTCCCACATTATTGTGGTTTTTCTTATGACTGGCCCAGCTGTGTATATCTATGGTTTCCCCTTCCAAGCCGCTCCAAAGGAAAAAGTTGTTGCTGTTTTCCACACGGTCATCTTTCCTTTGGCTAATCCCATGATCTATACCTTACGTAACAAGGAGATCAAAGGCTCGATGTGGAAGCTGGTCAGCAAATACATACTTTGGTGTGGAAAATAAAAAAAAATAAAAAATATTTTGAAGCAAATAAGTGAAAGGTTTTTTAATTTTTGCTTTGTTTGTTAATACAATTTTCTTAGGAACAGCTCCATGGTGTACATTATTTAGCAACATGGTATATATTAAGCACACTTAAATAATTTTCCTGTAATTATCAAAAAGCCTTAGGGTGACACTAAAACCTGCATGGAATAATTTAGAGGAGAACTATACTGTGAAAGGGAATTAACAAAGTTTTACCATGAAGTTCTGCTGTTAAAATTCTGTACCTCTACAGAAATTAACTATAAGATGTGAAGCATTTATGGAATCATTCTGGTCCAGATATAGATAGATAAAATCAGGCAGCAAGCATGTTACTTCAAGATTTCGACTTATACTTGAATCTCAGACTGTTGACACTGCCTGCTGATTGACTCTCATATAACTCCACTCCTGAATGAATCGATTGCTTCTCCACAAAGGGAGAATGTGCAAGTCACTGGACAATCGAGGTTGTAGTCAAGCTTTGCCTTTTCATACAGCATCGACAGGCCACTGAAATCAGAAGTCAACTATCAAGTAAAAATCAAAGGCAAATTGGACATAACCTTATGGAGGGCACTAGTGACAGGATTTGCCTATCCAGGTGCAGATAACTACAGAATCGGAATTAATCACCTACGGATTTCTGCATAATCGAAGGGTGTTTCTAGCGAGCAGTTCCCCTCATCCATTTTTAACGTCTACTTTGGGAAGAAATAAACCATGTCTGTTTCTTGCCCTTAGTACTTGCTCTGTAATTTACTTCTCAGTTTGATTCCAAGGTAGAATTATAGAATCACAGAATATCTCAAGTTGGTAAGGGACTCATAAGGATCATCGAGTCCAACTCCCTGCTCCTCACAGGACTAAAACTAAACCATATGACTAAGAGCATCGTCCAGATGCTCCTTGAACTCTGACAGGCTTGGTGCTGTCACCACCTTCCTGGGGAGCCTCTTTCAGTGAGTGACCAGCCTCTCAGTGAAGAACCTTTTCCTAATGTCAGATCTGAACTTCCCCTGATGCAGCTTCATTTAATTTCCTCATGTCCTATCACTGGTCACCAGAAAGAGGAGATCAGCACGTCTACCTCTGCTGCATTCATTTATAAAGTTGTGGACTGCGACGAGGTCACCCCTCAGCCTTCTATTCTCGAAGCTGAAGAAACAAAGTGAGTCTTGCCCTCGAGGCCTTTCACCATCTTGATTGCCCTCCTCTGGACACTCCAACAGTTTTATGTCCTTTTTGTACTGTGGTGCCTAAACCTGCACCCAGCACTCAAGGCAGGGCCACACAAACACAGTGTAAAGAGGGACAATCACCTCCCTCCACTGGCTTGCTGTGCTGTGCTTGATGCATCCCAGGACATGGCTGCAAATTTGGGTGCATTCTGCTCTGAGGAGGCTGACATGAAAGAACAGTTTTTCTGTGCCCCTTTATCCTCCAGGGCAGTTTTCCTTAGGATCCTCCCAAGAATGCACCTGAACAAGCCAAAATTTGCTCTTCAGAAGGCCAGGGACGTGATTCTGCTGTTTATTTTGCTCAGCCTTCTCAGAATCTTAAACTCCACTGACCTATGGTTGCAACAGTCAAGGGTATATTGAAGCTTCATTTCTCAATCCAGTCCAGTGTCCTTATTTCCCTTCTCATCTATATATATTTATTATCACTTGTAATAATAACGCAGTGGTAAATATGGCTGTGGAAGTTCTTTCTGTTTGCCTGTGTTAACACCTTCTACTGCAATATCCTTCTTCACATCAGTTTTAACACCCTCCCTACCCTGTTCCTGGATTTAAAGACACGGCAAGCCTCCAAATGTATTTCTGACCTTTGCCAGTTTGTCCGTGAGGCCATTCTAATACAGTTTTTGTGTCCTGGTCAGCCACACTAACTGATGTGTGCACGTAAGATTGTGAGAATGTTTACTCCAGTGAGTTTGTCTGATTGGGTACCTCCTCAGATGGGATGATAAGAAATGCTGACAATAAACCAAACTACAGGCACAAACCTTACAAAATAGACATGGAGACAATGAAATTAACCTTGCTGCTCACACTCATTGATAGGCTATCAAGAAATCACAGGTGCTACTTCCAGGAAGATCAACATGGACTTCACAACTACTAAGACTGTGAAACAAGGGAGGCCCTGGAAGCAGACACAGCCTGGAAGAGGTATGAGATAGATAGAACTGTGCAAACCCATGAGGGGTTGTGTTGAGCTTGCATGGCAAGGTTTTGGGAGCAGGGTGACCACAGGGGTGGTGGCTTCTGCAAGAAGCTGATAGAAGCTTCCCCTGTGCCTGACAGAGCCAACGCCAGCCGGCTCCAAGACGGACCTGCCGCTGGCCAAGGCTGAGCCCAGCAGCGACAATGGTAGGACCTCTGGGATAACAGAGTTAAGAAGGAAAAGAAACCAACTGTGGGAGCTATTGCAGCCAGAGAGAGAAGTGAGAAGATGTGAGAAACTCTGCAGACACCCAGGTCAGTGCAGAAGGAGGGGCAGGAGATACTCCAGGCACTGGAGGAGAGATTCCCCTGCAGCCCGTGGGGCAGCCCCTGGGGAGGCAGGCTGTCCCCCTGCAGCCCATGGAGGGGTGATGGGGAGCAGAGATTCCCCTGCGGCCTGTGGGGCAGCCCCTGGGGAGGCAGGCTGTCCCCCTGCAGCCCAGGGAGGGGTGATGGGGAGCAGAGGTTCCCCTGCAGCCCGTGCAGGACCCCACGCCACAGCAGGGGCAGACCCCTGAAGGAGGCTGTGACCCCGTGGGCAGCCCGTGCTGGAGCAGGCTCCTGGCAGGACCTCTGGCCCTGTGGGGAGAGGAGCCCCCGGTGCAGCAGGGTTGCTGCAGGACTGGTGACCCCGTGGGGGACCCCCGATGGAGCAGGCTGCTCCTGAAGGGCTGCACCCCGGGGAGGGACCCACGGGAGCAGCTGGGGAAGGGCTGCACCCCTGGGAAGGACTCCCGCTGGAGCAGTTGGGGGGGGACTGTCTGCCGTGGGGGGGACCCCAGGCTGGAGCAGGGCAGAGTGTGAGGGGTCCTGCCCTGAGGGGGAAGGGGCGGCAGAGACACCGTGGGATGGACTGACCGTAACCCCCATCCCTGTCCCCCTGTGCCGCTGGGGGGGCAGGGAGAGATCGTGGCTGAAGGGAAGAAGGGAGGGCTGAGGGGAGGGGGTTTAGGATTTGGGTTTATTTCCCTTTGTTCTACTCTGTTTTACTTGGTAATAAATCAGATTAATTCTTCTTTAAGTTGAGTCTGTTTTGCCCGGGACAGTAACTGGTGAATCATCTCTCCCTGCCCTTATCCAGACCCACGAGCCGTTCACTATACATCTCCCCTAGTTAAGAAGGGGCAATGACAGAGTGGCTTCGGTGGGCACCTGGGCTCCAGCCAGGGTCAACCCACCACTGGGATGTACAGGGGAAGGAGACAGGGTGTTGACAGAAAGGGGTATAGAAGGGGCCAGCTGGATGTAAAATTGCAGGCAAAATGGCTTTGGGAGTACAGAAAGAGGAACAACAGATACGCCTGTCCATGCCAACCTCCACCAGATACCCATAAACCACGAGGGTAGGTTAGCGTGTTACCAGGTATGAAAAGCCAGTGTCCTCAAATACTCATGGCGTTGGTGGGGCCTTTGGATTTGTCTTAGAAGTAATCCTTTGCAGAACCAAAACTTGAAACAACTGGATGGAATGAGAGACCTGTCCCTGACAGTAGCTTTTCTTTCCCTTCCCACCCCCCAAGCACGTAGTCTGCCGGTGTCAGCTGGGGGTGACGTGTGTGGCTCTGTGGATGGGTTTCTGCGAACGCGTGGGGGGGTCAGGCTGAACCAGCATACGCTCCCTGCTCGCAGGTCTGGCAGAGGAGGAGGTGCGTACACGGTTGGGAGTTTGGGAGGTACATACTTGTCTTGGATTCCAGCTTCTGATTTACAATTCTTTCAAGTCGTGAGAAGGGACATGTGCATTAAACCGGGATATCTGTAGGAGAAGTAGTCACAACATGCCCCAAAATCGCAGAAAATTGTCCCAGTTAAGTCTGAGCCATGGTTCACTGGAAATGAAGGGGCAGGGGAAGGGACATACCCACCTTAATTAGGAAAAGAGCGATGTCTTGCCACCCATGAAAGAACATGTAACATGGACTAACGTTACAAATAGCGCAGAACTACCACTGGATCCAAAAACGAAGAAGGAACCCTTGCTGTCTCTGACGCTGTGATGCGACTCAGCAGTCAGCACAGAGCAGGTCGCCAGTGCAGGTCCCTCAGCTCTGCCAGGATGACACCAACCCTGCAGGATCCACCTGGCCACAGACATCCCACCACCGGGTGCCTGGTGAGATGCAGATATCAAAGCCAAACAACCAGACGTGCCTACACGAACTGTCACCCTATGGAGGAGTTACTGACCTTCAGTGCTGCAATACGTCTGTTGCCTCTGGTGGGGCAGACAGCAGACACAGCCCCTCCATGCACCCCCCGCCTTGGTCAATGCCCAGAGGAGTCAGGTCCCTGCCCTAATGTCTGCAGCCCACAGCAGGGCCCGTTCAGGCTCTGCGGGAGCAAGGAGTGGTGCAGCTTCTGACAGGGAAGGAGCACGTCTGCTCTTTTAAGGCTATCTGGTCAAAGGAGCCGTAAACGAGAACAGAGATAAACCTGAGAGATGGTAAGGGAGGTTGTGAGGAGAACAAACCCAACCACTCACCCTAACTGGTAAGGGTGTGTGGAGCAAGTCTGAGAACATTTATTTTTACAGTTGGCAAGACAAGGAAAGGGAGGGAGAGAAGCAGAGTCGTAAAACCTGACCGGTTAGCATTAACAAAGATAACAACCAGAAACAAATGTTGTCAGTCACACTAATTGACGAGCTCTCAAGGACCTACGGGCAACCAGAACATTGCAATCCATAAGGAGGCAAAGCTGAGAGTCCAGGATGTAGGATGGAGTTGGTGGGACCGTGCCAGCCATTGAGGGAATGTGTAGGGAGGGGGAGCTGGGAGCAACACACGGTGGTCAACAGAAATGGGGTGTAAGAGGCCTCTCAGGTGTAAACCTAGGCCAGGCAGGGCTGGTCTGGCTCAGCTCTACACTTGACCACCACACCCTGTCCTATTAAACCTTTCCATAACGCTCTCTGCGTGATCTCACTCTACCCCCTGTACGTGCGCTGCAGGGACCAAGCACTAGCTGCCAGGAGACCAGCGTGAGTGGACGTGGTGCCAGTTACTGCAGTCAGACTGGGGGAGCAGGCACCCATGGCCTGTGGCATCAGCTACTGGAGACACCACGGACCCACCGACAGCCACTGCGGCAGTAACTCTGTGTCCCCAAAACCAGTGACTGGGGAGACCAGCAAGGGGGGCAGCGAGGGGCTCCACGCCAGCAGCTGGAGTGCAACAGCGGGGCGTAGCTCGGGTGCCTGGTGCTACATGCAGGGGGAAGCGAGTGCCTCCATATCCACCAGCAAACTTCAAGCTGGACCAGCTGGCAAGTAGGAGGTCTTGGGTCTGGGCAGTGGCATCAGGTGGGCAGGGGTCCATGCTGGTACCTGGGGGTACCTGTGAGTGAGGGGTATGTTTGGGATGAGTGTTGCGTTTAGTGGATCAAGCTGGACTAACCAGCGAGGAGGGGACCTGTGGGGCATGCCAGAGGGTAAGGGTGCCGGCTGGAGAGAGGGGTTTTCCCGGTGCTTGAGGGACTCACGTGTGTGCATGTGCTTGTGAACCCTGGGGGTGTCATTTGAGTCCCCCAGCCCCAGCCAGGAGACATGGCTGACTGCGCTTGTGGCACAGGAGCTCTGCGCGTGGGTGCTGCTCACAGCAGCGCCTTGGCTGGGGCCTTCGGCGTGACCAGCCACGCCAGTGCCACCTGCCCGTGTGTCACTCGTCTGTGCGCACACACGTGCCTCTGACAGGCGCTCAGCTCCAGGGCTGACCGAACCTGCCAACAGGAATGCAGCAGCCGTGTCCCTCAGCTTGGGTAGACACCCCGGGTCCCTGGGCATCAGGCTGGGCGGCCAGCGGCCTGGCAGGAGGATCCTGGGCTGGGGCTGCTGGAGGCAGCAGCCACTCTTGACATGTCTTAACAATTACAAGCACTCACCTCTAGAACAGACTTGCTCCAAGCCAGAGTAAATCTTCAGAGCGCAGCTGGAGCACTGCAGCTGGCTCAGACACGCTTGCAGGAACTCTGCTTTCACCGAGCGCTGCAGGGCTGGCTGTGCCTGCGTCGGGACGTCACAAGGCCTGCACGTAGGATCACAAAGTCTTGCAGCCTGGGAGACAGGGTTTGGTTATATAATCCTAGAACGGTCTGCGTTGGAAGGGAACTCACAGCCCATCCAGTTCCCACCCCCTGCCATGGGCAGGGACACCCCCCATGAGCCCAGGCTGCCCAAAGCCCCATCCAGCCTGGCCTTGGGCACTGCCAGGGAGCCAGGGGCAGCCACAGCTTCTCGGGGCACCCTGTGCCAGGGCCTCAGCACCCTCCCAGGGAAGGATTTCTGCCCCAGATCTCAGCTCCATCTCCCCTCTGTTAGTTTAAACTCATCCCCCTTGGCCTGTCCCTCCCTGTCCTTGTAGACAGCCCCTCCCCAGCTTTCCTGCAGACCCTTCACGGACTGGAAGGCCATGGTCATCAAAAAGAGGCAGTGGTCCCACCTAGATCTCAGCTTGCTGTCACCCCAGTACAGATGCTTTCTAGCTGCAGAGCAGACAAAGACCCCAGCTCCATTCAGCAGCCAGTGCTTTCAGATCCCCTACCGGGATTCAGGTCTCAGCAGCTCATTTAAGCACCACATCGTGTTTAAGCGAAACATCGTGCAGAGACAAGCTGACAAGATCCAGAGTTACAGAACCAGGCGGGGAGTCTGAGGCTGGGCACTGTGCTTAGTAGAGGTCTCTCATGGGATACGCAAATGTCTTTCAGAAGAGCTGCGGGTTGCCAGTGCTTCTCCATCAGTACTTGGCTTTATTTCCAATCGCAACCCAAAGCTGCTGCAATCATGAAGGTACACACAGGTACACAAACCACCTACCTGGGCTGGCTCACCAGCCTGCCTGACAGAGGGATGCCACAGCCCACAGCGCCTAGGGAAGCAGACCCAGTCCAAGGCTCTAAAAAGGCACCTGGAGTAACTGGTTGTCCCTGCTGTACTGAACTGGGCCTGTGACTCAGCACGGGTCAGCCCAAGGACAGGAAATCGAGGCACACGGGAAGAGGCAGCACAGACACCACCAAGCACATCACAGGGCGAATCTCAGGCAACGCTACTCTCACAGCTTCTCCCAAAGCACCAGCTCACCCGGCTGTGCTCATGCTGACTTCTCCAACTCCAGATGGACAGTCCCACTCTAATTTTTCCGCCTGGGACGCCAGCAGGTTGCCATTCTGCCTCCAGCCAGGACTGAGCAAACAGGCAGGCGAGCGGGGAGTCTGGACCCCACCAAGACTGACCCTTCAGCTGCTGTGACTGCATTAACTTGGCATAAACCAGGAATGTGCGGACAGCCCTTGTTCTGGATGGTTTTTTATTTCAGGAATAGAGCAGGTCTTTGTAACTGCCTGAAGTGCTTTTTAATACATTTTTCTAGTCCAAAATTACACCACACGAGGGATATTTCTCCAGAAGCAGTGCTATAATGAACTTAGCTGCTCTGTAGATTTCACACCCTGCAACCCACTTTGGCATATGAAAATGGGGTAAAGGAAGCATGTGAATACATTTCATGAGATGATGAACTTGCAACATTCTCCACAAGAGGAGAGGTACAGCTTCCTGTACCAGCAGCCTGGATCTTCTCACTGCCCCAGCAGTGGGAAGCCCCTGAACACAAGTACCACCTCATGGGATGAACAAGGGAAACCCACCCTGTCTGGTGTGAGATAACTACAACAAAGGCAGTAGCTGAAGCGTTCCCTGCTGCGCAAGGCGCTGCTTTAGTCTCTCTCACACCAAGACGAGCCACCCAGTTTCTCCCCAGCACAAGCTCAGATGTGGTGGACACTTACACAAGGCCTCAAGAGCAGTCCTGGGGCAAGTGCCACCACCAGCCACCCTTGTCCCTACAGGATAGCAAAGCTGTGTTCTCCTTCATCCGCGCCACAGCATCAGGGTTATGGAACCCTGGAGGGGTGCAACTCTTGGGCCTAGACTCTGCTGTGTCAGAACCTCCAGCTATCTGGTACCAGCACAGAGCCACCACAAGAAAGGATGTGGCAAAGTCTCCAAGCCATCCACATCCAGCACCCTTTGTGCCCCCTCAGGATGGATCTTCTCTCACCACCACAACTCCATTCCCGATGCTGAGGAAAGCAAAGCAGAAGAGCATAACTAGGTCTCTGTGTGACCATGGGGGAAAGACATGGGGAAAAACAGGAAGAGAGACTTGGAGTCCCAGTAACATGGAGAATGACAACACTTGAACACCTCTTTCCTGCTGCCACCTCTGTCTCTCAGGGCGGGAGACACTACACCTTCCAGCTGCTCTGCCAGCAGCTCACAAGCACACTGTGGAAAAGGGAAGATGGCAGATTCAGCAGTCAGAATCCTTAGAGGGGCTTGTGCCTTTCCCCAAAAAACGGTGATGTGGGGGTTGCAGGTAGCTGTAAGAGGGATGACTCCTAAACTGGGGATGCACAAATAGAGACAGAAGGGGAAAAGCTTGCTCACCCTCTCTGTACAGGGATGGGGAAGTGTCAAGAAGCAGCAGGGCTATGTTCTGTGCACCAGGGGCAGGCATGTGAGCCAGGGAGCTCACAGAAACAGGGCCCAACCCAGCCCAGCTGAGGGGTCCTCAAGCCACAATGTCCTTCAGCGCTCCAGACAGGTCAGGGAAGATGAAACGGTAGCCGCTCTCCAGGGTGTGCTTTGGGACCACTCGCGGGCCCTCCAGCAGCATGACGGCCCGCTCTGCCCCAAAGACAGCCCGCACAGCCCAAGCGGGCACTGGCAGCAGTGCTGGGCGCCCCAGGGCTGCAGCAAGTTCCTGAGCGAAGGTGCCATTGGAGGTGCTAGAGGAGGATGGGGAGACACCGTTGAGGACACCTTGCAGGCACTCACTCTCCAGGGCGTGACACACGATCCCGGCCAGGTCCCGAATATGGATCCATGGGAAAGGCTGGAGCCCAGAGCCCAAGGGGCCTCCTAGTCCCAGACGAAAAGGCCAGAGCATCTGAGAGATTGCACCACCGCCTTGGCCCAGCACTACCCCTGTGGGGAGAACAGAGTGAGACCAGGACCACCCCCAAAGAAGGACAAAAGCCCCTTTCACTCCCAGACCTACAACCAGTAGACAATCCTTAGAGGGCTGGACTGGAACAGTACCCCAACAAGGAGAGGCACAAGGGTCCTTCTCCCTCCTCTTCCCCCTCTCGCCCCAGCACCAAAGCAGAGCCACCCCAACAGGCATGATGCCCCACCTCACCAGATCTCACCACAACACCACGAGTTGGGCTCCCAGGAATGACAGCTGCAGCCTCCCAGGAGCTCACCAGGCGCGAGAAGAAGTCAAAATCCCCGCCCGGGCTGTCCTCAGTATACTCAGCTGTGGGGCTAGGGCGGTAGTAGCCTGCGGGTGCAAGAGCAGAAAGGGAGTCAGGGCTGAATCATGACACCAGCCACTCCCCCTCCCAAAACAGACCCTCTTCCCCGCCCCCAGGAACCCAGAACTCCACAGGGACATCCTCATACCAACAGCACAGCGCCTCTCTGATGAGAACATTGACAAGTTCGTGAACTACCGATGCGTTCCGCAAGTGCAGTGGAATGCGCCAACGCGCTGAGCTGGCAGTCCCAGGAACCAGGCACACCAGCCAGCAATGCAGAGCTGGCTGCCCAGAGGGCTGCTGGCTCTAAAACCCGGCACCGCAGATGCCAAATTGTGACAGTTTTAAGGCAATAACAAGCAGAAATGCAAAGGTGGAGACGTGCAGGGGGATTCAGCTGAGGCTCTGCGTAGAAAAACTGGTCCTACAGGATACCGAAAGGCTTACACAGGAAAACAGAGAAAAGGTCCTGTCCTGATGACATCAGGAGAAGCACAGGGACGCAAATCCTTCTGGCAGCACCAAAAACCTTGATCAGCTTGCCTGAAGTTTAAGCTTCCTGAACACAGCGGCATTCATAGCAATAAAGCTGGCATTTCAAGGCAAGACGTGTACCCCAGAAGTGTGTTTCTGCCTGGAGGTGTAACACTCCAGGTAGCACGAGTCATGCCTTGGCCGGGCCCAACCAATACCTACGCCGGTGACAAGGACCCAAGCACGGGGCGGCTGTTCAGCATCAGCAATGGCTTTGGCCAAGGTCCTGGTGGTCTCAACCCGGCTGCTGATGACTTCCCTGCAGAAGGCATCATTCCATCTGCGAAAGGGAAAGACGCTATTTTCCCCACAAGGACAACCAAGAAAGCAACAGCTGCTCACAAGCATAGCAGAGGTCACCTGAATTTCCCCCCCCCACCCCAGAGCAGGGAAAACACATGTCATCTCATTGCCTAAACGCACGGAGACTGTGGGAGATGGTGGGTCTCCACTTCCCACAAAAGGCTGTGGGATTTGGGCTGCCTTAGGACAAAGGCAGCAGAGGAGCTGGACACCAACGGTGCGTGCGGTAAATTCTTCCCACGCGTCTGGTGGAGGCATTTCCAGTAACACCCTCACAGAAGTCAAACTTCGGTTCTGATTTTACATCATCTAAATGCTGGCATCCAGGGTCATTTTGGAAATGTAGAACTACTTTGCTTGGCCTCAGACTATCAGTCCAGAAGAGAACCTGTCTTCCGAAGGTCTCCCATAAATTAAAAGGCCCAAAGAAGTGTTTTGGAGCATTGACACCTGGGTCCCCAAGTGTCAGGCAACCCAAGCGCTTCCTGGACACCCTGTTTCCCCCCCAGATCCCTTCCACGTTCTCTGACAGGACTGGGCTGTTTTGCCTTCACCTTGTCGCAGCGGCACTTCAGGAGACCGAGTTACCTGCGGAAAGGGTTGAGGACATTTTCGCCAGCCAAATTCACCACAGCGTCACACGGTGGCAGTCCTGAATGGGACAACTCTTCCTAGGAGGGGTGACAGAGACATCACACCCCCAGCCTCCCCTCTGCTCCAGCCCTCCCAGCACCCAAGCGGAGCTGGGTCCCGAGAGCTCCAGCCAGCTCCTTCCCACTCCGTGCAGGAAACCGCACGGGCCTGAACGGAGAAGGTTTGCTACTTGCAGCTACGGCAGTACCCGTCCCAGCGACCGTGGCCTGGAGCGCCCGGGAGCCCACCCGGAGGAGCCACATCCCCGCACGCCAGGGCAGGCGGCCCCGTTCCCCAGCCCGTGCCCGCCTCCATCGTACCCAGCTGATCCGGCCCGCGCCCTCTCGCCGGGACACGGGCGTCACTTCGTGCCCGCGGCTCCGCAGCAGCCGGGTCAGGGCTCTGCCCACAAAGCCGGTCCCACCGCCTAGGAGAGAGGCCGGACATCACGGAGCCGGTGCCCGGGGCACCCCCACCACCCGGGGGGCGCCACCCCGGGCCCAGCGTCCGCACAACACCCCAGCCCCGAGGGCCGCCCCCGCCCCCACGGACCGTGCCCTACCGCCCAGCCCAGGGAGGGGACGGGCACACGGACGGACGGACGGGGACACACACCCC
>VWZZ01001948.1:42153-73562 GCA_013399095.1 Psophia crepitans
AAAACCTTGTCACAGAAACCCAAAACACCCTTTATGTGAGAGAGCAGCTGGAATGCATGAAACTCTGCCTGGGGATAGAAAAGGAGCCAACAGAGAGTTTATGGGTTAGGATTAAAGAGAGGACAAGTAAAGGTGACATTATAGTGGATGTCTGCTATAGGGCACCTGACCAGGAAGAACAAGCAGATGACAGCAAGGAAATAGGAGCAACCTGACATTTGCAGGCTCTCTTCCTCGTGGGGAACTTCAACAGCCCTGAGGGACAACACAGCATGACATAAGCAATCCAGGCGGTTCTTGGAGTGCATTGATAACTTTGTCCTCCAAGTGACTGAGGATTCAATGAGTGATGGTCTGCTGGACCTCATCATCACCAAGAAAGAGTGGCTCATTAGGGATGTGAAGATCAAAAGCAGCCTTGACTGCAATGACCGTGAGATGGTAAAGTTCAGGATTCTCAAGGCAGTGAAAAGCAAACTCACAGCCTTGGACTTCAGGAGAGCAGACTTTGGCCTCTTCAAAGATCTACTGGGAAGAGTTGCATGGGATAAGGCCCTGGAAGGAAGAGTGGTCTAAGAAAGTTGGTTCATATTCAAGGATCGTCTCCTCCAAGCTCAAGAGCGGTTCATCCCAACAATAAGAAATTGGGAAAAATGTCAGAAGGCCTGTGTAAATGAACAAATCACTCCTGGCCAAAATCAAACACAAAAAGGAAGCATAAAAAAGGTGGAAGCAAGGACAGATAATCTGGGAGAAATACAGAAACATTGTCCAAGCATTCAGGGATGAAGTTAGGAAAGCCAAAGCCCAAGTGAAATTGAATTGGGACAGGGATGTCAAAGAAAACAAAAAGGAAGACTGGGGAAAATGTGGGCCCATTGGTGAAGGACATGGGGGACAGGATATGGAAAAGGCAGAAGTAAACATCCCAAAGACTCTTCTCATGGAATTTAGAGCTGCAGTAGTTGCAGATCTCAGATACATGCCGGGACACACACACGCACCAATCGTGCATAACCTTTGTCATGTGCTACGGGGTATCGTAGCTGTCGGTCTGGGGCTAATTCAGCCGTGTATGTATTGTCTGTTCCACCGTCTCAGGGGTGTCAGTTTCAGTGAAGGAACACCAGCACTATTCTTGTCATTAAAAACAGATGCAGGATTGGTTTGGTGGCACGAAATGACCTTAATAAACTCCTTCTAATGTTTCCAGTGAGGCAATGGCATAGACTTGTGCCCTCTAGGCCAGTTCAAGTACTAAATGATTCTCCTTTTGTAAGAGATCAAGACAGTTACCTATTAGACTCTGCTTGTATCTATTATGTCTAATTGTTGCTGTTTACATCCTTATGTCCTGGTTTTCGGCTAGGATAGAGTTAATTTTCACAAGAAGCTGGCAGGGGAGACAGCCAGGACAGGTGACTGGCCAAAGGGGTGTTCAATATGATGTCACGCTCAGTATATAAGGAGGAGAACTTCCCTGGGAGGAGGGATCACTGCTTGGGGGCAGTGAGCAAACAGCATTGTGTATCACCTGCTTTGCAATTCACTTTATTAGTACTGTTGTTGTCACTTTCCTCTCCCTCTGTTGTCCTCTTAAATCATCCTTATCCCAACCCACGAGTTCTACCTTTTTCTTTCAATTCTCCTCCCCGTCCCACTGGAGGAAGGGGGAGGAGTGAGCGGGTGGCCACATCGTAGCTGCCGGCTGGGGCTAAACCACAACACCTTATCATCCTTGTGCTTCTATCACTATCATATCCTGGTGCTGCTCTGATTTAGACTCGGATGACTCTCATTCTTTGGACAGAATTTCCAATCGCTCATCTGATAACAGAGCACTGAACTTATTCTGTAGTTGCAGACATGCAAGTGGAGCAGGAAACATTCTCTTGCCAGAAGTCATAAGCTTCCAATATTTGCCATCATAGTACCATAGAATTAGGGAACAGTTTGAGTTGGAAGGGACCTTTAAAGAGCATCTAGTCCAACCGTCCTGCTGTGAGGAAAGATATCTTTCTCTAAATCAGGTTATGCAAAGCCCTGTCAAACATGACATTGAACAACTCCAGTGATGGGATATCCACAACTGTACCAAGGGCTTACCACCCTCATCATGAAAAAATTCTTCCATATGTCCCATTTATATCCACCTTCTTTCAGTTTAAAACCATTATCCATTGTCCTGTTACTACATGCCTTGGTAAAAAGTCTCTCTCCATCTTTCTTAGCGTGCCCCTGTATATATTAGAATCACAGATTCATAGAGTGGTTTGGGTTGGAAGGGACCTCAAAGATCATCTGGTTCCCACCCCCTGCCATAGGCAGGGACACCCTCCACCAGCCCAGGGTGCCCAAAGCCCCATCCAACCTGTCCTTGGACACTGTCAGGGATCCAGGGGCAGCCACAGCTTCTCTGGGCAGTATGATCCAGTACCTCACCACACTCATAGTGAAGAATTTCGTCCTGATACCTAATCCAAATCTACCCTCCTTCAGCTTAAAACCAGGATTTGGGTTAGGATAACAAAAATTATTCTGGAGCTGAATCTGGAGAGGCACAATAAGCGCTTCTGCAGGTAAAAGGAAGACTAGGGAAAATGTAGGCTTGCTGCTGAATGGGTCAGGTGGCCTCGTTACAAAGGACATGCAAAAAGTTAGGTACTTAATTCTTCTTTTCCTTGATCTTTATGGGTAAGATTTGCCTTCAGGAATCCCAGAACCCTGAGACCCATGGGAAGTCTGGAGCAAGGAAGACTCCTCAGCAAAGGAAGATCAGATTAGGTAACATGTAAACAAACTAGACCTGCAGAAGTCCATGTGATCTGATGGTGTGTACTCATAAGTGCTGATGGAGCTGGGAAGTGTCATTTCAAGGTCATTCTTAATTGTCCGTGAAAGGTCACTGTGATCTGGAGAGGTTCCTCAGGACAGGGGCACACCCTCCTGGAAGCATTTCCAACCATATGAAGGACAAGAAAGTGATACTGTCCTTGTTTTGGCTGGGATAGAGTTAATTTTCTTCCTAGCAGCTGGTCAGTGCTGTGTTTTGGATTTAGGATGAGAAGAATGTCGGTAACCCACTGATGGTTTTAGTTGTTGCCCAGCAGTCAAGGACTTTTCAGCTTCTCATGCTGCTTCTCCAACAAGAAGGCAGGGTGTGCCCAAGTAGCTGGGAGGGAACATGACCAGGACAGCTGACCCCAGCTTCCCAAAACTTCCATACCCTATGACATCATTCTCTGTATATAACTGGAGTTTGGCTGGAAGTCATGACAGCTTGGGAACTAGCTGAGCATCGGCTTTGAGTGGTGCACAATTGTGCTTTGCATGACTTGTTTTGTATATTCTTGTTCTTGTTCTTGTTCTTCTGTCTTATTAAACTGTCTGTATCTCAACCCATGACTCTTACTTCCCACCCCCCCACCTCCCTTTTAGATTCTTTCCCCCATCCCACTGGGAGAGGTGTCACGTAAAAGGGTATGAGTCTGATGCGTGGCTGAGGGAGACCCTCCCGTTGAGTCATGAGGTTCAGAAAGCACCCTTTTGCTTTCTAAACTTCTCAGAGAGGAGCCTAGGTGTGGCTCGGTTCAGTCTTAGTCCCAGACTTGGTCAACAGTTTATGTCTAAAGGATTATGTGTGTAGCCACATATCAGAGTCAATGTTTGCCTGTCAGAGCCCCCTAAAGGACTTTCACTGAGATAATTTTGCAAAGTTGAAGCAGAGAGGTAATTTATTAAAGCAACAGATATAAAAGTTCAAAAATACACTTACTGCTATAGTGCTAATAGGTAACACTAGGAAAATGCTATCCCAGGTATTCTTCACCAAAAAGGTGAAGTCACAGTGCTTACCAAGAAGGCATTCGTGTCTTGGGTGGAGAAGAAGGAGCACAGTCCTTGGACTGCCTCTTCTGGGTCTTCAATCTTGTCTCTTCCCCCAGGAGTAACTTCCTTAGTATTGTTTATACCCCAGCCTCCGCTGTTCCCATCCCTGGAGTGATGTTAAACGTGATTTGGGTGAAGAATCGAGTACTATAGTCATATTAGGATATACTTAATTTAGCTCTTTATCATACCTAGGAGTGTCAACTTTAATATTCATTTACTGGATAATGAAGCAAAATGTCTCACTCTGGGCACTATGGCCTTCAAGATTCTGTGTAGAAACCGTTTATCTTTTTATTCCGCATTCATTAGCCAAAACAGGACCGTCTTGCCACTGTAAGACTCCCTCCTTTGGCCGCTTCTAGTGCCAGCCTTGCAGATCTCCATCCACAATGTTTGCACAAGAAATAAGCAGACACCAACTTTTTCAACCTCTTGGTGCAGGGAGAGGGAGTGAGTGAATGGCTGTGTGCTTGTTTTAGCTGCCAGCTGGGTTAATCCATGACAGGTACAAAACTATGAGACGTTTTTTATAAACTACATGGTTGTGCTCAGGGGGACCTTGACAGGCTGGAGAAATAGCCAGACAGGTATCTTATAAAGTTTGGCACGGGGAAAGGCAAAGTCCTGCACTTGGTTGTGACCAGTCAGTGAACCTCCACAATGGTAGAAGGGTCTGAGGAGATGTGAACTTTAGACCCAGGAGATCAGAGGATAGCCTTGGTTGTAGGTAAATGGCTATATCAGTTCAGTAGATCAGCCAGCTCTATCAGATGAGCAGATCATCCAGCTGTGTAGCTGTTTGAGTTAATCAAAAGAGTGCATATGCCTTCCTAACTTAGCCAGGGCAGAGTTACGTGGTTGAGCCCAACATAGTGTGTTAAAACTGGGCTACTAAGAAAAAAGAACTTCCAAGAGAGCAACGGACTTGTGCTGGTTTCAGCCCATGTGCTTCCTTCTGTTGACTGTGGTGACCAGCACTGTGACAGTGAGCACAGGATAGAGAACAGCAATAAAATTTGTGTTTGCATGGTCATTCAATTACTAGTCTCTGCTATGTGTGGTTTATACTTCTATTGTCATTTAAGAACATTTCTGTATCACACTAAATCAAAATTCTGTGCAACAGAATCGTAGAATTGCAGAAACATTTAGGTTGGAAAAGACCTTTAAGATCATTAAGTCCAACCATTAACCTAATACTGCCAAGTCCACCACTAAACCATGTCCCTAAGCGCCACATCTACACATCTTTTAAACACCTCCAGGGATGGTAACTCCATCTCTTCCCTGGGCATCCTGTTCCAATGCTTGATAAACCTTTCCATGAAGAAATTTTTCCTAACATCCAATCTAAAACTCCCCTGGCACAACCTGAAGCCGTTTCCGCTCATCCTATCACTTGTTACTTGGGAAAAGAGACTGACACCCACCTCACTACAGCCTCCTTTCAGGTAGTTGTAGAGAATGATCACATCTCCCCTGAGCCTCTTTTTCTCCAGAGTAAATGACCCCAGTTCCCTAAGCCAATCCTCTAAGTCTTGTTCTCTAGACCCTTCATCAGCTTTGTTGTTCTTCTTTAGACACGCTCCAACACCTCAATATCTTTCTTGTAGTGAGGGGCCCCAAACCGAACACATTATTCAAGGTGTAGATAACTTCAAATAAGAATTTAAACTGTCCCTGTGAGGAACATCCTAAAGAACCTGGTCAGAGAGGGTTAGACTGACATTGGGGAGGGATGACCCCATTCACCAATAATTTGTGGGCACCTATTGTCTGGACAGCACCTTTGCAAAAAGGGGCCTGTGCATCCACTTGGAGAACAGTATTGCTGTTCTTGCAATAAGAAGGCCACCAGTTTTTATAGCTGCGTTAGAATGTAGACAACATGTTGAGGGAAGTGATCCTTACACTCTAGTCAGTGCTTTCTGAGGCCACATGTAGCATAACGTGTTCAGAGAAGAGACACTCAGATGATTAAGCAGTATCTTCCATATAAGTAAAGTCTAGAGAGCTGTGATTGTTTGACCTGGAGAACAAAGTGCTCGGAGAGGAGTCTTATCAGTATGTATAAATACCTGATGAAAGTAGTAAAGAAGATGGAGCCAGATGTTTCTCAGTGGTGCTCAGCAACAAGGCAAGAGCTAATGGGAATAAACTGAAATATAGGACATTCCTCTGAAATAAAAGAAAAATCTTTTTTACTCTGAGGGCTGAACATCAGACTGGGTTTCTGAGGTCGGCTATGGAGTCTCCATATGTGGAGATATTAACAACCTGACTGGACATGACCCAGGGAAACCTCCTGTAGCTGATCTTTATTCAAGCAGGGATGTTGGACTAGGTGACCTCCAGATGTCACTTCCAAACTCAGCCTTTTTGTGATTCTGAGAGTGATCAGACACTGGAAGAAAGGACCTAGCTAAGTGGTGAGATTTACATCTATGGAGGTGTGCAAACTCACCCAGAGAATTGAGCTTGCTTTGAACAGGAGGTTGGCCTACAGACCTCTTAGGGTACCATCTAATCTATGTTATTCTATGATTCTATTCTAGAGTCTATGATAAAGGTGTAGGTTATCCTAAGGACTTCTCAGAATTAGTACTACTAAATAGAGTATCCTTATTCAGAATAGAGAGAAAAAGTTATTGCCAGCTTGGGAATGTTAGATCTGGATAGGGGTCTGAGACTAATTAACACTCACATGGGACTAGGGAACAGAGAAACTGGGACCTGGTTCTGAGACCCACTGTCCTCGAGTTGTTCTCGATTTCATTTTTCCCTGCTGTTACATTCTTCCTTCTGACCACTTGCTTTCCTCATGGGAGGTGGTACACATTCCTCTGAACTCTCCTCTCTTTCTTCAGGATCACCCAGATCTCCCAAATCTTAGAGGTGAGCACTAGTAAATTTATTATGACCTGTAGAAATTGCTTTCACAGAATAAAAAGGGAGTTAAATGAATCAGGAAAACCCTGGGTGAAATTTCTGGGACAAGACGTCTCTCCAGTATATTGTTTTCCTAAGAGCAATTTTGAATTCCTGGTTCCTTAAGCAATAGATGACCGGGTTGATGAGGGGTGTCAGGACAGTGTATACTACAGAAACCAGCTTGTAGGAGCTGAAGGAATCAATAGGCTGGGGTCTGGCATAGGTAAACAGGGAGACTGTATAGAACAACATGACCACTAAAAGGTGGGAGGCACAGGTAGAGAAGGCCCTGTGACGCCCCTGGGCTGAAGGGATGCCCAAGACAGCAGAGATGATGCACACATAGGAGGCCATAATCACAATGAGTGGTACAAGAAGGATGAGCAGGGCCAGTAAGAAATCCACAAGCTCAGCTACTGACATGTTGGTGCAGGCTAGCTTCAGTAAGGGGGAGACATCACAGAAGAAGTGGTTGATGATGTTGGGCCCACAGTAGGTCTGACGTGAAATGAAGTAAACCTTCCCTGTGGAAATCAGGAAGCCAGTCACCCAGGAACCAATGGTCAGGCAGGTGCAAAGAGTGTGATCCATGATGATTGGGTAATGTAATGGGTTACAGATGGCCACATAGCGATCGTAGGCCATGACAGCCAAGAGAGTACATTCACTGCAGGCCAATGCCAAGAAGAAGAATAGCTGAGCCATGCAGCCTGTGAAGGAGATGCCTTGTCTCTTTGTCACCAAGCTCACAAGCACTTTGGGTACTGTGACGGAGACATACCAGATCTCCAGAAAGGAAAGGTTGCACAGGAAAACATACATTGGCTTGTGAAGCTGGAGATTTGTCCAGACAAGCACAACAATCATTGCATTTTCTGTCACTGTCAGCACATAAGCCAGGAAGAACAAAAAAAAGAGCAGAAGCCTGATTTCCTGTTTACCTGGAAAACCAACCAGAATGAATTCAACCACATGGGTCAGGTTGTCCGACGGCATGCTGAGAATAGACTTTGCGGGTGAATCAGATGTAGCAGCAATCTGAATATCCATTCAAGGTAGTTTGTATACACAGACCATGACTTCAAAATCAGTGTTTGTAATTAGAGCTTTCTGGATTGAGGGAAAAAATAATTAGTTGCAATGAGTGATTCATAATGAAAATAAATCAGCCAATGACAACAACATAGCAACTTCACAAAGTACTGTTGAGGCACAAGCTGGATTTTCCAAAATAGACTGCAAGATTTTTGTAGGACCATGTTTGTAAATGCAACTAGGATCACGGTCACATGACTGTGAGTTACATTTCTGATCCAGACCTGAAGCATCTCATGATACTAAGAAAACATGATCTGAAATGTGCTAGATACATGGAGTGGTGCAATGCTTAGGATATTGGGGTTTTTTTCCCATACTCTGTTGGCTTACATGAGATTTTCACCCAACCTCCTTCTTTCTCCTCATCCAGAACTCAACCAGCTACTGTTGTAAGAGTATATATGCTGGTATAGTATATATACTACTCTGGACACTGATCTTTAGTGCCTCTGAACTATTAAAGACAATTAATTAAATCATCTCACTAAATCTTAAAGTTAGTCATCCTTGTATGAGTTAGAATCTTCACAGAATGATTTATCTGTTCTCTGTAAGTGCTTGCGATACAATTTCTAGATGTACGTCCATATCTCTTGTAGTTAGTCTTTAAACTGAGACAGGCAGCTGTCTCTGCTTAAAGAGGGTAGGTGAATCTCTTAATGAATCACCTGGTTATGCAGTCAATACAGAAGTGAATGAAGAGACATGAACACTGTTAAGGAGTGACAGCATCTCATAAAGCACGATAGAATGAATGAAACCATCTTTTCAAAGTGTTCGTCTTTCTCCTTTGACTAGCAGAAGACATTCAAATATGAAGCCAGCCTGTTCTAAGTAAACAGTGTGAAATTAATTACACTGTGGGTGTCTAGAATCATAGAATCATAGAATGGTTTCGGTTGGAAGGGACCACAAGGATCATCTAGTTCCAACCCCCTGCCATGGGCAGGAAGACCCTACACTAGACCAAGGTGCCCAAAGCCCCATCCAACCTGGCCTTGGACACTGCCAGAGAGCCAGGGGCAGCCACAGCTTCTCGGGGCATCCTGTGCCAGGGCCTCAGCACCCTCACAGTAGAGAATTTCTTCCTAATGTCCAATCTAAATCCCCTCTCTCCATTATCTCCTAATAAACAGAGATAATATCTCTATTATCTCCTAATAAACGGTCCCTCGCCAGCTTTTCTGTAGGTCCCCTTTAGGTATTGGAAGGCTGATAGAATCATAGAATGGATTGTGTAGAATGAATTGTATAGAAGTGATTCAGGTATCTAAACATAAGCATGTTTAGAGATGCTGTAGATATCCTGGCATTCCAGCTCTCAGTCTAGAAGATTATGAGATTTCCATAGGTCTTGTGTCATGTCTGGCAGGAATTTGTGAAACACTCTAGGATATCTCAGGTGCTTTCCTGTGGCTGTGTTTAGGCTCTTGAATCCCGTCTTCAGTGTCCATAAGGGAGTTCGTGGACACATATAATGCCTTTTGCATGCTGTAGTTATTTGGGTCATTCATACAGAGCAAAAAAATTAGAACACAGAAACTACAGAATATTCAGAACCTTCTGGAGTAACATCTTCCAGGTGGGGAACCGAGGGCATCTCGAACATCACTGAGATGCTATACATCGACCAGCAAATAAGATCCCTAATTAATACAGTCTGTGACTCTAAACAGTGATTCATTTGGCCTTATATAAGGTTCTGGTTAGGAATACGTTAAATATTTCTGGATGGTGTTATCTGTATGACTTACACTTCCAGTTTATTATGTATAATTATATGACTATAATCAGAGCTTAGAGCATTGCACATAAGTTGCTCCACTTCAGACACTCGTGGTGATATCCAGTCACCTACAGAGTGACAGCGATATCTTAGGCATTCTGTTGGAGCTGACAGGTACAATGTGGGGCACACAGAAGACCTCTGCCCTTCCAGAGCAGGGCTGAAGGCCGTACAGAGTACCACAAATGGTCTAAAACACCAGTAGACATGCCTGTGTTTAAGTACCTGAATTCCTCTTCTGTTGCTAGGTACGGTTAAGAAGTGCAGGGATTGCCTAAAAATATGGGAGAGGTTTGCCACAAGGGATGATGAAGATTATGCCTTCCAGATTCCAGCTTTTACTTCTGCAGGATGTAGAAATTTAAGGGTATAAGAAACTTACAGACACTGTGCAGATGCCTTGGATTACCTGCAGAAGGCGTTTGGTTTTAGCAACTGTATTGAGCCACTAAGATTAGTGATTCTAACCTATATTCTAGATGGTTGAAGAGAGGTGACAGAAAACTCATGATTAGTCACAGCCAACATAAATGCACAAACTCACTGTTTCACATGCAGATCGCTTGTTAAATCGTACATGCACCTATTATGCTCTATTTGCAGTAAGCCATGAGGTTAATCCCTTTCACAAGTATTCTGTGAGAGCACACGGACACACACGGTTACTTATCCCCTCATGCTTATACCAACATATCAACACTGTCTACCTGATAACAATATTTCTTTCTATATATGTATTACTTACACATTTCTGATACCAGATTTGGGCAGGCAAAAAAGGATATGCTGTCCTGACAGAGGGTAGATTGAACATACCTACATTATTTTCATGATGGGAAGATTATTTTAGCTGTCCACTTTAATATCATACTGTTCCTCTTTATATCTGTCCATCTAGATATATGCGTAGCTGTGAAGAGAAATAAAAGCAAAAGTATTTCACGCCTTACATGTGACTATAGATATGTGTATATATAGGTGTGTATGTTCTAGGATTAAATGTTTCTGGGCAATATTTCTTGAACAATGTCTTTTTTTTTAGCTTCTCAATTAAAGACACTTTAAGGAAATGTGATTATAAAAAAATAAAAAGTAATTCTCATTGGATTAGCATAATTTGGGATCAGAAGATCTGCTTCCATCCCTTATTTAGACAAAATTTTGCTCGCTGTATTCAAAAATATTCTGGTGCCAACGAACCACGAACCTCTACGCAGGAGAAACTGTCAGGTTTGAGAACAGCCTGCTGTACTGTCAGTCACAGGCAGGGAAAATCTTGTGTGAGGTCAGTTTCAAGATGGATAAACTTTACTCATAAAAGGAGTCTCACCAATACAAATATTAAATATCAGTGAATTCTGCCGAAGATTCCCTCTCTGTGGCATGAACCACCTGAAGCAGACTTTGCAATAATTGAACTGAAGTGTATACAAGGAGGGATTATCGGCAGAGACATTGACAGTAAAGATAAACTATGGAAAGGAGCTGTGCTGTGGGTACTGGTGTACAGACCCACACCTAGGGGCAATTCATCTCAGAGTACCCAGCACTGAAGAGAAAAGGGGAGAAGGGAAATGATAAAAAAGGGAAAAATTAAAAAGAGGGAGGGAAGCAAGGAAAGAAGGAAGGAAGGACAGTGAGAAAAACTATTTCTGTAATTAATGTGCATTAACATAAATGCTAAAACACACAACACTGCTTACCTGAGAGAAAAAGATGACGACAAACATACCAGCCTATTATTATTTTTTTTATTGATGTTTGTTTTAAATAACTGATGAAAAGGAAAAATAAATGTCATGGTAAATATGTCTTTTAAAACATGACAATTAAAATTTGCAGAAACATATATAGTTTCATATATATATATCTACCTATAAAAGAAATAATTTTCTGTGGAAGTTAGAGATCAATAACTATACAAGACTAGGAGAGCACTATTTCCTCTCCTGTTGCATGGGAAAAATGAACCACTGTCTCTTTAGGGACCAATTTGAGTTCTGTATGTTGAATTGCATGAAAGAATGCATGAATTGCATGAAAGAATGGTAAAAAAAAACCCACAACATTCCTCCAAAATTGCAGTGCAAGAACTTCTACTTTGAGAGTTGGTAAGCGAATTAAATCCACACAGAATCTGTGCCAAGGGGAAAACACTACTTTATACTTACAATAGGTAGGATTTAGCTCCTCTATTTATATATTTATATGCAATCCAGAATTTCCTTTATCTGTTCTGTCTTGAACGGATGCATTACGATGAGACTGACTGCTTCTTAGAGTCCATGGACTCTATTTAGTAACTCTCTCTTGACTAGAAAAAACAACTTTGGTTAACCTGGTATATATTAAAGGAGCAAGTGAGATGTCTAAACACAGGCATACAGGAATATTTTATGTCTTAGGGTATTTGACACTTCTGTACAAGACATATATTAAATTATACTGTTTATCGGGAGCAGGAGGCCAGGTGTGATGCTCTGGGGTACCTAAAATGACAATACCTGATGAAATAAGGCACACGAATCCTATTCTTACCTTCTGTAGACTCATGGAATAATTTATGGTGGATGGGACCTCAGGACACCTGAAGCACAACCTCCTGCTCAGAGTAGGTGCAGGCTAATGAATGCTAAGTTGAGGGGGATAAACACTTCCCTGGAACTGCTGGCTTTGTTGGTGTTTGTACAGCCCAGAACACAGCTGAGCTGCTTTGCTGCCAGGGCTCTCTGATGGCTGGCGTTCAGCTTGCTGTCTACCAAGACTCCCAGATCCTCTTCTGCAGAGCTTCTGCCTAACCAGTCAGTCCCTTTTCTCTGTCGTTGCCAGGGGTTTTTCCTTGTCACATGCAGGAATTTGCATTTGTTTGCATCCTTGTTGAATTTAATGCAGTTTTTATTGGCCAATTCTTCCAGCCAGTCTATGCTGTTGAGTGGCATTCTCCACCCCTAATTTGGTGTCATTTGTAAAGCTGGTGGGTAAACGCTCCTTCACCTCCTCCAGGTCATTGATAAAGATGTTAAACAAGACAGGTGCCCAGATAGACACCTGCAGTATTTCAGGGTAGAGCTGACCATTGACCCTTCCAGGCAGAGTATGACCCATCGACCACTGCTGTCTGAGTCTGATAATCCAACCAACCTCTTTATCCATCTAGTTGTCCATCTGTACAGACTGTAGTCATAACTTGGCTACAATATGATGGAAGACAGTGTTGAAAGTCCTGCTGAAGTTCACGTAAATTACATCTGCTGCTCTTCCTTCATCCACAAACCCAGTGATTTCATGACAGATGAAATCTGTCCAGGTTGGCTAGGAATTATTTACTTTTGATAAATCTATGCTGACTGATCCTAGTCACCACCTCCTGCTCCTGCTCGCACTCCTGCTTGTGCTCCTGCTCCTGCTTGTCCTCCTTGTCTTCCTCTTCATCCTCCTTGTCCTCCTCCTCATCCTCTTCCTCATCCTCCTTCTCATCCTCCTCTTCTGGTGCTGCTGCTGCTGGTCCTCCTCCTTCTCCTCTACCTCTTGGTGAGGTAGAACAGTGGGTTACCAACGGCAATGAAGCAGTCATAAGCTGTGACCACTATGAGGAAGTACTCTCTGGTGACAAGGAGAGGAAACAACATCAGCTGGGCTGAACAGCGGCCAGAGGAAATGACCTGCCACACTGCAAGAAGCAGTCCAAGGACTGGCAAAGGCAGAGGGGTGGCAGAGGTCCCAGATGGAGAGGTTCTTGAGGGAGTAATACACGGTTATTTCTTAGTAAATGACTTTTTATACAAATGATAAGAGTCATGACATTCTTTCCAAAGAGTGTGGTGACATACAGCAGCTGGAAGATCATGAAAGCAAGATCTGCAGTTCTAGCTGATTTTTAAGCCCATCAGTGTGAACTCAGTCACCATGCAGCAACCTTCCATGGCAGGTTCCTGATGAAGACCAAGAGAATAAGCTTGGGTACATGTTAGAGTTACTTCTGCTTTCTCCCTCAAATGAGAGGTAAAGGCAACCAAGTGTTTATTCATGGAAGTGTATGCATATAAATTCATTCATACACATAATACATATGTATGCACATAATGAATGCACCTGTTCATACATATCATGACATGTAAACATAATAGATTACTTTCCTTTTTCCATATTATTGCCACAAGTTATAATTATCTGTAGAATTAATAAAAAAAAATAAACAAACAAAAAAGGAACCTCTCCCCTTCCACCTTTTCCACCCAGAAGCACAACCAGAAGGTTGAGGGAGGTGATTCTACCCCTCTACTCCACTCTGATGAGACCCCACCTGAAGTATTGTGTCCAGCTGTGGGGCCCCCAACGTAAGAAGGACATGGAGCTGTTGGAGCGTGTCCAGACGAGGGCCAAGTTCAGGTTGGATGGGGCTTTGAACAGCCTGGTCTAGTGGAGGGTGTCCCTGCCCATGGCAGCGGTTTTGGAACTAGATAATCTTTAAGGTTCCTCCCAACCCAAACCGTTGTGTGATTTATTTGTTGTTATGATATTTCCCTTTCCTTTTTGAAGTGGAAATTGGTGAAAGGGAAAAAGATCATAGTAGAAGAATAAACAGCTGAAACTTCAGCATAGTTTCTAATCTCTTTTGATTTCCAAAGATGTTTTAGTTTTGAAAATTTCAATACTGCAACTGAAATTATTCTGACTCCTTTGTAACTCAGACATAACAATGAAGCCAATTTTCCAGTTAACTCAACCATCCTTGTGATTAAAGGAAAGCAGATTATCCTTCTTTAATTTATCCAGTCATCACCGAGGATTTGGCTTCTACTCTCTTCTAATTTATGGTCTCATATTTATATTCATAAGATCATATTTATATTCACATTCATATTCACGATCATGTTAATCCAAGGAAAAAATCTGAGTTCATATAAGGAGAAATAGTGGCTTTTTTTCTTTGTTTGAAGTATACATACTAAATATTGCTTACTGTTTATTTTGCATTGTTAACATTGATATCTGAGGCTTAACTATTTAGTTTCCCTGTATGGCTATCAGAGAGAAACAGGCAATTCCATATAAAAGTCATCTAAATACCCTATTTTATTAGAAGAGTAGTGATTTCAAGAAATGTTTCATTTATTGTAGAGGTACTGAACATGATTGCCTCAGGTGGAGTAATCTCATAGTATCTAGATGTAAACAGATAATAGGATCTGAACTTTACGTTTCTCAGAATTAAATTTAATTTGCCTGCCATGAAGGAGGCCAGTAGAGCTGGCAAAATACAGACGTGCAATACCAGCTTGTGGCTGTATGGCAGTCTGTCTGACTCCTGCTGCTGTTTGAGAAGGCTGGAGGTCTCCTTTAGCTCCTGTGTCATGGCTACTAGCCTGTGCAATTTTTTTTTTAAATATGTTTCTTCCTAGAAAAATATTTGGGTTGTGGGTGTGTGTGAATAAGTCATTAGGTAAATATAAAAATAAATATTTTTTTTTTCAGATATTCATATGGAGAATATCAACATGATTCCTATTGCAGTTGCAGAGCATTACCCCATAAATTTCAGCCATCTGTTTTTGGCTTACTTTAATTTCCCTGAAAATATTTAATGCTCAGATTTTGTTTGCTTAAGAATACTGATGAAACCTGATTTGGTGGAAGATTCTATGAGGACAGGCTGAGGGAGCTGGGGTTGTTCAGCCTGGAGAAGGGAAGGCTCTGAGGAGACCTAATCGCAGCCTTCCAATACCTAAAGGGGACCTACAGGAAAGCCGGTGAGGGGCTCTTTATCAGGGGGTGTGGTGACAGGGCAAGGGGTAATGGGTATAAACTAAAAAAGGGAGGATTTAGATTGGTTGTTAGGAAGAAATTCTTCCCTGTGAGGGTGCTGCGGCCCTGGCACAGGGTGCCCTGAGAAGCTGTGGCTGCCCCTGGATCCCTGGCAGTGCCCAAGGCCAGGTTGGATGGGGCTTTGGGCACCCTGGCCTAGTGTAGGGTCTTCCTGCCCATGGCAGGGGGTTGGAAGTGGATGATCCTTGTGATCCCTTCCAACCCAAACCATTCTGTGGTTCCATGATTCTATGATTCATAAGCAAAGGGTGAGATCATTTGCACCAAACCCTCATATACTCTTAAATCAGTTTGGCATTTATTACTATTCCCTATTGTGTCACCACCAAAAGAACAATCAGAAACTTTGAGAAAAGTACTTGTGGTGTTCAGAAATTACATTCTCTTACCTAAGTTTATAATTATGATTCATTTATGAACATAATCTCACTTCGTGTATAGTGGTAACTGACAGACACTTCCAGGATCTGATTCACCTTTCTGGTAATAGAAGTAGAATTTTTGGAAATTCCTTTCTCTTTCAGTTATGTATTTCTCATCTCTGCTGTTTGTTCTCTCTTCTGCTAGCTCAGTTTTCCAGAGCCAAATAGATGAAACTCACTGCAGCCAGACTGCACAGCTTAAAGATGTACTGGTCTCTCCTAGGTCTCATTTTCCTTTTCTGCAGACCAAATTGTCTCTGAAGAGTAAAGGCACAGTGTAAGCCTAGCATGTGAGCAACAGAGACTTAACTGAAGTGAGATTACTTTTGTTAACGTGGAAAACTAGGTGATAATTTGGCTCCCACTTAAACATACCAAATGTTCCGAACAGAAACCTTGATGAATCAAAGATCTTCAGTAGGGGCACAGTCTCAGATACTGATGTACAAACAGGGAGTAAATAAAGAGTAGTAGATAAGCAAGTGTAAAAAAGTCCTTACACTGTTCTGGAATTATCAATAAACCCCACCAAATTATTGCTATGTCTTTGGAAAAACAAAGTAGTGGAATATTTTTCTGCTGTTTGTTATGAAAAAGACAAAAATGGTAGATATAGTCACCCTCAAAAAATATCCCACCTATTGCCTGTAACTGTTCTTGATTTGTGTATCCATCAAAGCTACTGAAGTTCAGATGTTTCCTCTTCTGTCTGCCGCCTTTTGTCTCCTCCTACATCCACATGCACCGTATTAAGTGACATAAAAGAGGTATGCAGGGACATATCAGGAATCACCCCCTTCTCCTATGTTTCCACATCAAATGAACTGAAGGAAATTGTTGCCTGATGTCTCTTTAGGCAGAGACATAACAAAGTATCAGCAATCTTTGAATTGTACTAAAGCACTTCTACTTTACTTCTGGGAGTAAATTAAATAAAATGTGAAGCAGTCCCTTGCACACTAACTTTGAGGAAAACATGCTTGAAATTACAAGGAAAATTTTCAAAATGAGATGAAGAGAGAATTTAAGTTTTGATTAGAAAAATCCATTGAAAGACTTTTCTTCCTGCTTCTGAAAATGCTTTCTTTAAAAGCATGTGACTTAATAAGGGTAATTCTTTAGAATAATTCCCTTTCTTCAGAAAATCCTTCACAAATCTTTGTTCCTTAGGCTAGATATGATGGAATTTATCATGAGGCTGAAAAGGCAGTATGACATGGACACTAATGTGGTCTGGTCTGGTGGAGAGGAGTCAGAAGGAATGGCATACAAATATTGTGTCAAAATAAAGTGCTACTGCCATAAAATGGGAAGTGCAGGTAAAGAAGGCTTTTCTCCTGCCTGCCTGAGAAGTGATCCTCAGGATGGTGGAGGCAACGTTGCAGTAGAACACCAGGATCACACAGCATACAGTTACTTGGGAAGACAAACGCCATCACTCTGAACATCCCACCCTTTCTCCTTCTTCCCCCAGCGTTATATGCTGAACCTGACATCGTATGGTATGGAATATCACTTTGGTCGGTTGGGGTCGGCTGTCCCAACTGTGTCCCTTCCCAACTCGTTGTGCAACCCCCAGCCTACTCGCCAATGTGTATTGGCAGAAAAGGCCTTCACTCTGTGTAAGCACTGCTCAAAAATAACAAGAACATCTCTGTATTATCAACACTGTTTTCATCACAAATCCAACACACAGCCCCATACTAGCTACTAGGAAGAAAATTAACTCTATGCCTGCTGAAATCAGGGCAGATCATAAGACATTGTCTCAAGAAGAAAGCATTTACTAGGAACAAAGACTCCTCCAGAGAAAACTTGAGCCACACAGCATTTAGATAAAATGTCTCTGTTTACCGACCAGGACCTAGGAGACAACGCTGCTGGCATAACAGACATCTATGACAGCAATATTACTAAATAAGAAGCTTATAGGTGCGGTGTGGTCTTGTGAATTGCTGACTATGATTATGATGAGTCCAGTATTCCCCACCACAGCTGCAGTGTAGATTACCAAGATAGAGAAGAAAATGAGAACATGCACACAGGGGTAGTCCCAGGAGTACAAATTCATCTGGTGAAGTGTGGTTCTCCACAGCGAGCAGATGTACAGCTGAGGAGAAGTGAAAGTGTAACAGACTGAAGGTGACATGCACAACTCTTCGACTTCCAGCATGAGCTAGGATGCAGAAACAAAAACAGATATGGAAAGACGAGTTGATGATCGTCTTCAGATCTAGCTGGAGGCCGGGTGTCACAGAATCATAGCATCATAGAAGGGTTTAGGTTGGAAGGGACCTTAAAGACCATCTAGTTCAACCCCCCTGCCATGGACATGGACACCCTCTGCTAGACCAGGTTGCCCAAAGCTCCATCCAACCTGGTCTTAAATGCTTCCAAGGATGGGGGATCCACAGCTTCTCCAGAAAACCTGTTTCACCCTCACAGTGAAGAATTTCTTCCTAATATGTTGATTTGGGTTTGCATGGCAAGGTTTTGGGAGCAAGGGGGGCCACAGAGATGGTGGCTTCTGCAACAAGAAGCTGCTGAAAGCTTCCCCTGTGTCTGACAGAGCCAATGCCAGCTGGCTCCAAGACAGACCCATCGCTGGCCAAAGCCAAGCCAATCAACAACAGTGGCAGCACCTCTGGGGTATCAGAGTTAAGAAGGGAAAAAAGAACCACAGAAGCTTTTGCAGCCAGACAGAGAAGTGAGAAACTCCATAGACACCAAAGTCAGTGAAGGAGGGGGAGGAGATGCTCCAGGCGCCGGAGCAGAGATTCCCCTGCGGCCCGTGGTGCAGCGCATGGGCAGGCAGGCTGTCCGCCTGCAGCCCGTGGAGGAAGGATGATGGAGAGCAGACATTCCACCTGCAGCTTGTGGAGGACCCCATGCTGGAGCAGGTGAAGACACCTGAAGGAGGCTGTGACCACGTGGGAAGCCAACCACTGGAGCAGGCTCCTGGCAGGACCTGTGGCCTCGTGGAGAGAGGAGCCCATGGCAGAGCAGGTTTGCTGGCAGGACTTGTGACCCTGTGGGGGACCCACGCTGGAGCAGTGGGGGGGGGACTGTCTGCCGTGGGAGGGACCCCAGGTTGGAGCAGGGGCAGAGTGTGAGGAGCCCTGCCCTGAGGGGGAAGGGGCAACAGAGACAACTTGCAATGAACTGACCATAACCCCCATCCCGATCCCCCTTTGCTGCTGGAGGGGGCAGGGAGAGATCGAGAGTGAAGTTGAGCCAGGGAAGAAGGGAGGGGTGGGGAGCAGTGTTTTAAGATTTGGGTTTATTTCTCATTATCCTACTCTGATTTGCTTCATAATAAATCAGATTAATTCCTCTCTATGTCTGGTCTGTTTTGCCTGGGATGGTAACTGGTGAACGATCTCTCCCTGTGCTGATCTCGACCCATGAGCCATTTGTTACACCTTTTCTTCCCTGTTCAGTTAAGGAGGGGAGTGGTAGAGTGGCTCTGGTGGGCACCTGGAGTCCAGCCAGGGTCAACCCACCACAAGACTCTATCGGTATTGTTAAATTAAATGTCAGGAGTGTTGCTGGTGCCTAATTCAAAAGGCATGAAATGTGTGTACCACTTAATGTTTCCTAACTACCAAACTTAGTGGTAACTAGAAAGGACTCCTTGCTGAGGCTTGTCTATAGCAGGGTGAGCAAAATAGCTTGACAGAAAACACTAATCTTCAGGTGCAGAGACATCCATCGTACCTGAACATATCTGAAAGTGGAGCTGCATTCCCTCCCAATGTCTAAATACACAGTTTACAGATGTTTTTCTACTAATTTAGATCCTTTGGAAGACTAGTGGGCACTGAAGTTACAATATTGGCCATTACAAAACACTCATGGAAATACCTGTGGTACATGGTCTACACAGAGGAATATTCCTCTGGTATTTGCTCCATCAGTTTAGGATGGTTCTGTATGGATGTGAATCTGGGCATCTGCATTTGTGCTTATAGTACAGATTCCTTTTATGTCAAGAAAGAGAAAGAGGTAACTGCAAATAGTGATTAATTTATTCTAAAGTGATATTACTTCTTTTGAGTATGAAGTGAACAAATAATTTAAAGGATTACTTTCTCTGAAAGGTAATTTCTGATTTCTAGTCAGCTCTGGCATTTATCTAACGTTGTAATGAGAACTGAGCAGTCTGCTGGTAGGATAGCATTTACATGACAACTCAAGAGGTCATGTTTCAAACACTTGATGCAAGAGCTTCAAGTTGGTATTTTTTGAAGCATGCATTTTTTTAACCAGAATTTCGAACCACTGCAAGAAGCTCTAAAGTTGAACTTACTACATCTTATTAGAAGCTTATCTATCACAGAGAAATAGCTCCTATCCTGTTACAAACACTCATACAAGCAGGCACACAAACACATGGAACCAGAATTCAGCTATATATTTCTCCTCTCCTCTCCTCTCCTCTCCTCTCCTTTCCTCTCCTCTCCTCTCCTCTCTTTTTTTTTTTGGTTTTTGTTTTGTTTTGTT
Organism: Psophia crepitans; assembly: GCA_013399095.1. Lineage (NCBI taxonomy): Eukaryota > Metazoa > Chordata > Aves > Gruiformes > Psophiidae > Psophia > Psophia crepitans. The sequence goes on from VWZZ01001948.1 coordinate 62,611, forward strand.
AGGGAGCACCTCAGGCACAAGATTTCAATTGTCCATCACTGCTTGAACCTGAATTTCAAAGGTTCCACTCATTTCTAACAGAAGTGATTAAAAGCAAATCTGAGAAAAAAAGAATAGTTTAAAAAATTAGGAGTCCCAGACAAATAAATCATTCCATTCACTTTTGATTGATCTAATTTATCTTTGGATGCTTACAGTGAGACCGTATCCACCTGAATTGGCTGTGTTCTAACGTACAGAAAGAAGGCACTGCCAGAGTCCAACATATATGTCCTATTTTAGATGTATAATACACAGTCAGATTAAATATGGCTTTAAGATGCTTGTGACTTTTGAATGGTTGTAAAAGGACTATGTTACAGCTCAGATGGATTGTAAATCTCTAAATCCATTTAAATGAATCCACACCTTCATCTGACCTAATTCTCCTATATTTCTTTTATACCTCCTGCTTTCATCCATGACACTGACCACCTGTAATCACAAAAGACTTTTGAAACCAAGCCCTGGTATCCCTTGTTTTACATTCTAAACCTCTGTGTGTAGGGAACTGAATACTGTGTTCATTCTCATCCTTAGTAAAGGTACTAGAAAAAGCCTTTCTTTTTTAACTGTTTTTTCAGAGACCCTTTTACCTCCTTGTTTCGGAGGGTGTAGATGAAAGGGTTTAGCATGGGAATGACAATAGTGTAAAGGATAGAGATGGTGTTGCTTTTATCAGGTGAAGAGGTGGCCCCAGGCTCAGCATACATGAAGAAAACAGTACCAAAGAACAAGCTGACGGCCAGCGTGTGAGAAGAGCAAGTGGAGAAGGCCTTGCTCCTGCTCTCAGCTGAAGGCATTTGGACAATAGTGATAATTATATAACCATAGGAGATAAAAACCACCAAGGCAGTGCCCACAATAATTGATCCACATACAGCCAGCATTACTATCTCATTGACAAGTGTGTCTGAGCAGGAGGCATACATCACTGCAGGAACGTCACAGAAGAAGTGGTTTATTTCTTTGGGCCCACAAAAGGACAAACTGAATGTGAAGCCTGTCTGGATGGTGCAGTTGATGCAGCCTGACAGATAAGAGCCCACCACCATGAAAACACAAAGTCTTTTATTCATGATGATTTGGTACAGCAGTGGATTGCAGATGGCAATGAAGCGGTCATAAGCCATCACAGCAAGGAAGAAGGCTTCTGTTGTGCCAAAGAGAGAGAAGAAGAACATTTGAGTTGCACAGCCATTGTAGGAAATTATTCTTCTGTCCAGTAAGAATGTCAGTGCTGCTTTGGGAGTGATGACAGATGAATAGCAGATGTCCAAGATGGACAAGTTCTCTAGGAAAAAGTACATGGGAGTGTGCAGCTTGGAGTCCATTCTAATGATGAGGATCATGCAAGCATTTCCTAGCACAGTGACAACATACATCATAGAGAGAAGAACAGAGAGGAGGAGTTGCAGTCCTGGGTAAGATTTGAACCCAACCAAAATGAACTCAGTTACCTTGGTGTGGTTTTCCATGTTACCTATCAGATGATGTTAAAGTAAGAAATCAGGATGCAGTGAACTTCATACACTTTTCCTGGAGAAACAACTAGAACAATAAGATAAACAATCAGATGTAACAAACATAAGAAGTATGAAAAATAGAGACAGAGATGGAAAACAATGTAAAATGCATTCATCTATCATATCTGAAGTTTTTTCTAATATATCAATTTATAGATGAACCAATTAGAATAGAATAGAATAGAATCATTAAGGTTGGAAGTGACCTCAAGGATCATCTAGTCCAACCATCCCCCCACCACCTATTACCCACTAAACCATGTCCCTAAGTACCACATCTAACCTTTCCTTAAACACCCGCAGGGATGGTGACTCCACCACCTCCCTGGGCAACCTGTTCCAGTGCCCGACCACCCTTTCCGAGAAGAATTTTCTCCTCATCTCCAACCTGAACCTTCCCTGGCGCAACTTGCAGCCATTTCCCCTTGTCCTGTCACGAGTTATCTGCGAGAAGAGGCCGACCCCCAGCTCGCCACAACTTCCTTTCAGGTAGTTGTAGAGGGCAATAAGGTCTGCCCTGAGCCTCCGCTTCTCCAGACTAAACAAGCCCAGTTCCTTCAGCCGCTCCTCATAAGACCTGTGCTCCAGCCCCTTCACCAGTTTCGTTGCCCTTCTCTGGACACGCTCCAGGGCTTCGATGTCTTTCTTGTGGTGAGGGGNACAGCCCCAGGTCCTTTTCCCCTACACAGCTTTCCAGCCACCCCGCGCCCAGCCTGTAGCGCTGCCTGGGGTTGTTGTGGCCAAAGTGCAGGGCCCGGCACTTTGCCACATTGAACCTCATCCCGTTGGCCTCTGCCCAGCGATCCAACCTGTCCAGGTCCCTCTGCAGAGCCATCCTACCCTCTGGCAGATCGACACTTCCCCCCAGCTTGGTGTCGTCTGCAAACTTACTGAGGGTGCACTCAATTCCCTCATCCAAGTCATCAACAAAGAGGTTGAAGAGGATGGGCCCCAGCACCGACCCCTGGGGAACACCACTCACAACCGGTCGCCAGCTGGATTTCACTCCATTCAGCACCACTCTCTCTGTTATATCTCTTCAGTGTAAAGAAATATTCTGCATGAAGCTCATCCAACCTATTTTAGAGGTCTACTTTACAACCAATCAAGAAGTAAGCATTTCATTCTAAAATTAGTCTAAACACTTGTTTCAAACATAACTGGGCAGAAAAATTGTGCTTTAAGATTGCGGTTAACTCACAAAACACTGTTCTCCCCTCAACAAAAGAACAAATGAATATATTTCTTCAGCTGATGCAAAACGATTTAAAAATATATAAGCCAAGAAATGCAAGACAAAAATGTGGGTAATTGTAAAAAAAAGTCTATTATTAAAAAAAAAAGGCAACACTTCTTTATGTGAGAACCTGAGTAAATTTTCCTTTTTAAAAGTACTTGAAACAAAACCCTCAAATGTTGAAATTTGTTAAATAAATTTTCTGTATTAAAATGTTTACCTTGCACAGGATGTTCAAAATAATATCAATTGACAGAATGTTTCAAATTATTCTTTTTCAATTATGTTTAGTTATTTTGCTTTCATAAGTTAAGTGTCATCTTCCCTAGGCTTGTATATATGCAGTGGGTTGATGCCCACATTAGAACTAATATTTTATATTACCTTCAAATTCAGTGGCTAGAGATTAACACTCCCACTTCAGAAAAAATGAATCATGTACTGGAGTTTTCTGTTTCTCTGCATTGACCAAAAGGGAAGTCCACCTCAGTCATCACTAACTATTCTGTATGTATAAAGATGTACAGAGATGTATGAAGATGAGTGATATCAATCCCCATCCAGTTACTGGTATTTTGTTTGCTCTGTTGTCATTTCCGTTAGATACATTACCAGAACCCTCATGCACTTGTTCTTTTTAACACACTGAACAAATTTTTAACACATTAATTCAGCCATCTCTTTATAATCCTTGAAGTGTATCCTCAGCTCTAGGTACCCTCAGAAGCCCTATTTACTTCTTTGTTCTTTCTTTATTCATGTATCTTAGGAAAGGAAATAATTTTGAAGAAAAACCCCTTCTTTTTCCATAACGTTGCTCATCAAATATTTTGGCTGGTTTCCCTTGGGGTGTTTGTGTACTGAGAATTTAGGTTTAGACAGTCAAGGTTAAATGTCCCATCTAAGCCTATTGTCTATAGCTACTTCTGTTGTAAAAACTTCATCTACTGTCGAAAGAGAGAAATAGATGCATCAACAATGTGATTCTTCTAGTGTTAACATACCTGTTTAAAACATAGGGGAAACACAGTTCCTTAGGGGTATCTGTCTTCATTAGAAATGGAATCAAGCTAGCAAGAAAATGAGAAGCACAAAGTGACACCTTTATCCACAATATAAAGGAAAATGTCAAAATTGTGTATCAGTATAGTTAACCATTTGATTAATGTGTAACCTTGTCTGACCTAATTGTCCTTATTTTTAAATCTCTATTCTATTTTTGTGTGTAAGCACTGCTGATTTAAATGTAGCAGATACAAACTTATGAAATAGTTTCATAAAAATAAAACATCTTTTCAATGGAAAGATGTCCTCTATCCTATTAAAAATCTTTTTGTTGAAATAACAATTACTACCTCTTTAAGTAAACACCTATTTTTTTAAGCAGGCTGACAGAAACTTAAGCTAAGAATGAAGCTGCTGGAGTTGCTTTTATAGCCAGTGAGTAGGACACATTAGGAAGCTTTTTGACTCATCTGAGATATGAAGAAGTCTTTGGAATTGTCTGTCTCAGCTGATCAAACTGAAAGTCTAGGATGACAAATGTAGAATCATGCAATACTGGTTTCTTGTTAATGGAGTTACTTTTCAGAAGAACCAGCTGTATTCATAAACCCTGTTTAAGCGCTATGGAATCAAAATAAAGACAAAACTATTTTCAATCCAGTTCTATCACTAAACTTAGCAAAGCAAAGCTCAGACTTCACAAACCACAAGACACATACCTTGTAATATCGGGATTAAAACCAGGTGTGTTTTTCGGAATTCAGATTTCTTAAACACACTGTCAAAATCATTGAGCAGGTTTTCTACTCAATTGATTTTTCAGTAGTCTCTTGGCAATAAATAGATCACTGGTCCTCCACTTCGCTGGTTGCGAGGGCATTCTCCTTAGCATGTTGCTTTAATAGGTGTGCACAGAAACACTAGGGATTCAGCTTCTGGAGTCTTAGATCTTCACAGCAGATGTCTGAAACTCAGACGAGATATTTTTCCCTTGTGCCATTTGCCTTTGCCTGCAAAAGAAGAGGAACGAAGAAGAAAACCCAAGTAATAAGTTGTAATGCTCCTTCTGTGTGGTTTTTATCCCTACTTTACACCTGTGTGGGTATCTTAGACACCCTAGGACATGATGTTATTTTTCAACAAGCAAACTTGCCTTTTTTTCATCATAGGAGCATCAGAATTAGTTATAGTAGACTATATTAAATTCTCTTTATTTTGGAGGGCAGTTTAAAAAAAGACAACAAACCTACATGAAATAGTTGTTTCTCTTCTTGATATAAAAGCTTCCCAAATTTTGTGAGACGTGATAGATCAATACCTTCTACAATCATACTACCTGACTTTTGCATACGTTCTCATAGGCTCCCAGAGGCAGACAATAAGATTAGGAGAAATGGTAAGGTTCTCAAAAACTAAGATTGTATTCCTAGTCTAATTTACATTACTTGTGGGAGGTGATTTATTTACAGTTCTCCAAAGGCACCCAACCTTGAATTTATGAAAGTGTTCATTAGGAAAACTTCAAGAAATAAACTTAAAGATGCAAGAGAGAACTTGCATTTTTGGAAGGTCTGTGTATGACACTTGTCCTTGTTCTCTAAGAACTCTAGGGGACCACTGTTGAATAGGTAATTGATTATTTGTTTAAGGTTATCTAACTACGTGCTTGTTAGTGGATATAAAAAAACCAAACAATTGGACAATAATCCTCTTCACAGTATATTCGAAGGATTTTCTTGACATAATTTCAAAGCAATCACCTTCAGATCAATGCTTTAAAACCAGTCAATATATGTAGGCAAATCACTGTATCCAAGGAGCTACACACCTTGCAAAATTTAGTATTTCAATGGAAAGCTCACTAAGGAGTACAGAGATGCTATGGTTTTCACTTTATGTATGAAAAACTGAAATATGTGGAGAAATAGATTAGGTGATCATTGGTGTATGAATGCTTTAATATACTGCGATAAGAATAAAAGTGGGCTTGACACTACACTGATTTTGGCTGGGATGGAGTAAAATTTCTTCACAGTAGCTAGTATGAGGCTACATTTTGGATTGGTGATGAAAACAGTGTTGATAACACAGGGACATTTTACTTACTGCTGAGCAGGGCTTGCAGAGAGTCAAGGCCTTTTCTTTTTCTCACACCAAGACACCAGCGAGGAGGCTGGGGGTGCACAAGAAGTTGGGAGGGGGCACAGCTGGTGCAGCCAACCCCAGCTGACCAAAGGGATATTCCATACCACATGATGTCATGCTCAGCAATAAAAGCTGGGGAAAGAAGGAGGATGGGAGGTGGAGGAGGGGTGGCGGGGTGTGTGTCACACTTGGAGTGATGGTGTTTGTCTCCCCAAATAACTGTTATGTTTGATGGAGCCCTGCTTTCCTGGAGATGGCTGCCTGCCGATGGGAAGCGGTGAATGGATTTCTTACGTTGCTTCGCTTGTGCACACAGGTTTTGCTTTACCTGTTAAACTGTCTTTATCCCAACCCATGACTTTTACAACTTTTACCCTTCTGATTCTCTCCCCCATCGCATGAGAGGGGGGATGGAGGAAGCGGGTGCGGTGGGCTTAGCTGTCTGCTGAGCTTAAACAACAACTTAACACACCGGTCTGAGCTAGGCATTGCAGGCTATCTTTAAAATCTGTGAGTGAAATCAGCACCTTTGGAGAATGATTCATAACATCTATATGTTAAAGATAAATAGAATAAATAACCCCTGGGGGTGATAATCCATGTTCGTCAACAGTAGAGGAGCCTAGGATAGTTTGCTTAGATGTCTAATTAGCCTTTAGACTTCAATGACTAATTTCTTTTGTAGTTTTGGAGAAATCCATGCATCTAACTATCTCTGTGGCTCTTGATCAAATGCAAAACTAAAGAACTACTGGATTTGTTTTTGGAGGGGGGGCTCCTTTGCCATGCCATGCTTCATATTGCATTTTATATTGATATTGTATCAGTTACCAATTTTCTCATAGCAGATTTTCTGCTAATACCTGGAATACAGCCAGCACCATACATTTGTGGTGATAGCTTCCCAGTATGGTTAACTTGAAGCTCTTCTTGACACCTCTCCTTAAAACTGTGCTCAAGGCCTCAAAAAGTCTTGTTGGTATCAGTTGTAGCCATGGCAGCAGTATGCACAGAACGACTTCTTCCAGCCAGTGTCTTAAGGTTTCCTCCCTGGAAAGCTAGATGTCTCATTAACTGAAAAATCTGAAAAGGCAGTCTGCTATTCCAGAGCATAGAATATCAGAAACTATGGCCTCAGTTATAAACTTAAACTCACAATTAACATGGTCACATAGATATGCACTCAGATGACAGATTTTTAGCTATTTTTTATTTCTTTGTTATCGACTATTTTTAATCACTGTGACATTCTGAGCATGGACGAGATTTCTTAGAGGCACCATTTTACCTACAGAGGCTTCTAACTGACAGTCACATTTCCTCACAGATAATCAGTTTTTAACACAAATGTATCCACTCTGTCTCCAGACTCCTTCATATTCAATGGGAAGACTTGGACGGTAGTCTGTGAGTCAGAGTCTAGGATCATGGCTCCTGCTGGAAGACTGATGGGTCCAAGGCTCACACAGCCTGAAGGAAATACTAAGTGATCTATCCTGTCAGTTGTGTCCAGATTTCCTCTTGGAGTGAATTATTTGGTGTGCCCTGGTACAATAAGGTTGTTCAGGGTACCAGGGCCCTGGTGTGAACCAGAGTCTGAGTCCAAGAGACACTGTAGTGGTGTAGTGGGTCATAATACCCACCACATGGTTGAGTGGGTAATAGATGGTAGGGGCATGGCTGGACTAGATGATCCTGGAGGTCTCTTCCAACCTTAATGATTCTATGATTCTATGATTCTATAGCTAGACACCATGAGCTACCCACACTATACTCCCTCTGTTGCTATATTAGAAAAGTTTAATCCTTCAGAGGATGTTTCATTTTACCCTAGATCAGGTATCTAAGGAAGTTAAGATTACTCATCTTTTTTCACTGCCTATTTCTTTCCAGCGACAATAACAGAATCTCAGAATAAATAAATAAGATATAGATATCTGCATTTTACATGCCTTTTAGTAATCTGTCTAGGGCAGACAAAATCTGGGGCTCAGTTTCTAGCATTGCTAAACCTTCTCTTTAAAACTGGAACAGCAATTCAGCTAGAGACTTTTAAGAAAGGTTAGCAGCATAGAATCATAGGGGGAAAACAAACAAGCAAAAAACCCCTTCGAACCCAAAACTGTAGTATATATACATAGATCAAACTTAGATTTATCAAGGTTTAGTTCAATAAATATAGCCTCTGGGTGCTCGAATAGGAAAGTTTCACTTCGGCGTGGATTAAGGTCTGGACCTGCTGACTTCAGTTCATCAGCACTACCAATTGATTGATCTTCATGGCAAAGCCCCTTCTCCAGAAGTCTTTAGTTTATTTCTTAGGTGTGTCTTGTGCAAGTAAAGGTCTTCCTCAGGGCAAACCTGACTTCTTTGTTTCTGAGACAATATATGAGAGGATTCAGAAGTGGCACAACTACTGTATACAAGACTGATACCAACTTGTTAGCACTGTAGGTATACATGATCTTAGGGTGGGCATAAGTGAAGAGAGTCGTAGAGTAGAACAGTATCACTACAGTCAAGTGGGAGCTGCAGGTGGAAAAGGCCTTTTGCCTCCCCTGAGAAGAAGGGATCTTCAACACGGTGAACATGATGCAAGTATAGGAGGTGACCACAGTACACAGAGGCACCACAATGACCATCAAAGCCAAGATGAAGTCCACTAGCTCAGCCAAAGAGGAATCATTGCAGGAGATATTCAGTAGGGGTGAAATATCACAGAAATAGTGATTGATTTTGTTTACCTCGCAGAACGAGAGCTGGCCTATAAAGCTCAGCTTGATGGAAGAAGTGATGAAACCACACATCCAACAGCCAGCTGTCAGCTGAGCACAGAACTGATGATTCATGATGAGTGAATATCCGAGAGGTTTGCATATGGCCAAGAACCGGTCATAGGCCATAACAGCTAATAGAATATACTCAGTACAAACAAAAGTCACAAAGAGATACAGCTGTGTCATGCACCCCTGGAATGAGATATGTTTCTCTTGAGAGAGGAAATCTATGAGCATCTTTGGCTCAATGACAGAAACATACCAGATCTCCAAGACAGACAGATTTCCTAGGAAGAAATACATGGGTTTTTGCAGACTGTGGTTAGTCCGTATGGTGAGAATGATAAGGAAGTTCTCCAACACAGTTAATAAATAAGCCAGAAGTAAAGCGGAGAAGAGAGGCAGCTGCAGTTCAGCAGTGGTGGGAAAACCCAGGAGAATGAAATACATGGCACTGGTTGCATTTCTCCCACCCATTCTGTAGGGGAAAGATGAACCTTATCCACCTGCAATAAATTAATACAATGGAACCTAACCAGACATGTTTAAATTCATAGCATTATGTCACACCACCACTTAAGACCCTGCAAAAGTTCAGACGCTTTGTTGCAGGGTTTCTAGAAATCAATTGTGTACAACTCATCTACTCCATTCAGAGTTTTTCATTGTAAAAATGTAAGCATGCTTTTTACATTATACTTCATGAATATAGGCACTGTGAGTCCTATCTCATCAAAGACATATGTCCAAATCAAACAACACGAATCATGCTATAATATTGTCCATCCAGCGTAAAGAAATGTAAGGTTATGGGCTTACAGATAGACAGTTACATTGCAATGTTTTAGTTTCTACATATATACATTTCTAAAGTTATACCATGTATATCCAATGGACCATAAGGGAAATACAAAATACCACAAGGATATATACAGTCTGATATTAAAAACCTCCAGACACATCTGGAGGACCCCATCAGAGGTTCCTATGGCTAGGTCTGAAGACATATCTACACAGAGCTTATTGAGATAGAAAGGTACATATAGCATCCAAGATACAGCAAATTTGCAACCTACTTATAGCTCTGGGTCTGGTTTGTTTGTAGCTAACTCAGATTGCTGTTTAAAACCAAGAATGCTTCAGCCTGTGCTATTAAAACCAAAACTGTTCTTAACCTTATTTAGTGGGAATTCAGAGTGGAATCCACTGGCTTAGTTGATCCTGGAGAATATGACCAATAGGGAACAGATGAAGTGTAGACTATTGTGTCAGTTGAATGATTTATACCAACACAGGTAAGTCAACCACCTTCAGTGTCTCATGAGATTTGACCTAGAAATTATACAGAGAGCCTCCCAGCGGAAGCAATCACAGAAATAGGAGGGATGCTATTGTTCCCTCTGTGATTCCATGCAGAGCAGAAGTAAGAAACTGAAAATGTCTAAGATTTTGTCTGAAACAATGAAGTAACACCAGCTGATGTCTACTGATTTTTATAGGGCAGAGGAAAAAAAAAAACCCACCCTAAAAATACCCCACCAAAAAGCCCTGAAGCAGAGGAAATAGCAGTCATTTACCAAAGGCTAAAGTAGAAAACAGTTTAAGTACCTTAAATCTAAATTGAGATCATAGAATCATAGAATCATTAAGGTTGGAAGAGACCTCAAGGATCATTCAGTCCAACCGTCTCCCCACCACCTATTACCCACTAAACCATGTCCCTAAGTACCACATCCAACCTTTCCTTAAACACACACAAGGACGGTGACTCCACCACCTCCCTGGGCAACCCGTTCCAAGGCCCGGCCATCCTTGGAAGGATGGAATCCTTCTGCTGGCCAGCTCGGGGCAGTGGTCTGCCTGTCGCCCCTCCCAGCTTCTGCACCTGGCTGTCTCAAACTGCTCAAGACCTTGATCACTATAGAAACTTGCATACCATAGCTGGTCATAAACTACATCTAACTGTCTTGTCAACTCTGTTCTCACACAGTTAAGTGCTGCAGGCTACTCTAAAATGCAGCTTCCCTGTGCAGAAAATTAGTTCTATGATTCTTTCCCAGCAAAACCAGGCCAGAATAGCCACACTATATGGTTTCTGAATAGTACAGTACAGTGAAAATATTATATTGAAATTATCCCTCCAATAGTGTAAAACACCTCTGTTAGGTAGACTGAATCAGTTTCTCAAGTTGCCTGATCTATCACTGTCGTGGTTCGGCCCCA
>VWZZ01001951.1:0-12512 GCA_013399095.1 Psophia crepitans
GGTGTCGTTGGCAAACTTGCTGTGGTTGCCCTCGATCCCCTGTCCTATGGTGCCAGCTCCTTTCTGTCCCTCTTTCACCATCGAAAGGCAGCGTCGTGTAGTAAAACAAACCCTTGGCATCATTTGGGGTTTTTGTCTCTGTTATTGCTTGTCTGTGTTTATATATTTCATCTCCTGAATTTTGAAGAGCTCGTAATACGGAAGGGTGCCTCATGAATGGCCAGAATATATGAAAAATATTATTGCAAACTCCTTGATCTCATTGTACTGATGAGGGAAAAAAGTGGCAAAAGCTTTATCATGATACTGATTGACTCAGCCTGCGCTGTTTGGGGCTGTAAGGTCATGATGCCTTCTCAGAACATGTGCTTCAAAGAGGAATTATGAAGCTTATTATAGCGGTAGCCTGAAATCCTATGGTGTTTGTTATTCAGAGGTCACACTAGACGATTTTGCAGTCCTTTCAGGAAAATCTGGGGGTCTAACCAAAGTGTGTAGATCCCCTTTGAAGACTGCTTGGGGCAAATCACTAAGCCCGTTTCCTACTCATGGACGTAGCGTTTTTATTCTGCGCCGGCGATGTGCAGCATAACAAAGAGGGTCCAGCTTTAGAGAAACAACTTTATAAACAGCTTCCTATCTAACCGCCCACTCTGGGGCGAAATATATTGTCAGTAATTGACGTGTAGTATGACGAGGAAAGGAAATTTCTTAAGTGAATGTTTTTCTCTGTGAACATGAATTGAGATAGGATATATTTTAACATTTTGCTTTCGCTGCCTGAGAGAAGCCTTATTGTATTTTTGGTGAGCTCTAAAAGGGCAACGAATTCATCAACTTTTCTGTGCTGAGAAAGCATCTCAATGGTTTCGTGGAAGACATGATTTTATTTTTTTCTCTCCTCTCTTGCTCACTGTAATCCTGGAGTTTGCTGTGTTTGTAGGATCTACATCGTAAGGAATTCCCGTAAGGTGCATTCCTAAAGGCAACTGAAAGACCCAGCGCTGTGAGGCTGTCTGCCAGTCTTGAGGCTGTGACCTAATGCTTTGGGTTTGCGTGGCAAGGTTTGGGTAGGGGGGGGCCACAGGGGTGACGGCTTCTGCGAGAAGCTGCTGGAAGCTTCCTCTGTGTCCCACAGAGCCAACGCCAGCCGGCTGCAAGACGGACCCACCGCTGGCCAAGGCCGAGCCCAGCAGCGATGGTGGCAGCGCCTCTGGGGTAACAGAGTAAAGAAGGAAAAAAACCAAGGGCAGGAGCTTTTGCAGCCATGGGGAGGAGTGAGAAGATGTGAGAAACTCTGCAGAGACCCAGGGCAGTGCAGAAGCAGGGACAGGAGATGCTCCAGGCGCCGGAGTAGAGGTTCCCCTGCAGCCCGTGGGGCAGCCCCTGGGGAGGCAGGCTGTCCCCCTGCAGCCCAGGGAGGGGTGATGGGGAGCAGAGGTTCCCCTGCAGCCCGTGNCCCGTGGGGAGAGGAGCCCCCGGCGCAGCAGGGTTGCTGCAGGACTGGTGACCCCGTGGGGGACCCCCGCTGGAGCAGGCTGCTCCTGAAGGGCTGCACCCCGGGGAGGGACCCACGGGAGCAGCTGGGGAAGGGCTGCACCCCTGGGAAGGACTCCTGCTGAAGAAGGTGGGGGGGGACTGTCTGCCGTGGGGGGGACCCCAGGCTGGAGCAGGGCAGGGTGTGAGGGGTCCTGCCCTGAGGGGGAAGGGGCAGCAGAGACAGCGTGGGATGGACTGAGCACAGCCCCCATCCCCGTCCCCCTGTGCCGCTGGGGGGGCAGGGAGAGACCTGGGGGTGAAGGGAAGGAGGGAGGGCTGGGGGGAGGGTTTCAGATTTGGGTTTATTTCTCCCTGCTCTGTGTTTGCTTGGCCATAAATCCGATGAATCCCTCTCCAGGTCTGGGCTGTTCTGCCCAGGACAGTAACTGGTGACCGATCTCTCCCTGCCCCCATCCCGACCCACAGCCGCTCGTTACCCCTTTTCTCCCCTGCCCGGTTAAGGGGGGCAGGGACAGAGTGGCTGTGGGGGCACCTGGGCTGCAGCCGGGGTCACCCCACCACACCTTCCAAGTCTGATATTGAATCAGATGTGTGAGCTTTGCACCTATAGCTCATTTCTGCGAGCTCCCCTCTCATTCGAGGGTTTACCAGGGATTACAGCAGCAGCTCTCAGCGCCATTTCGGGTTACCGTTGCCCTGATCCTCTCCTTCCTTCCTTCCGAGATAACCTTCTTGCTTCAGTCATGTTAGGCAACTGTAGCGCACGCAGCCGTTAAAGGATTACTGTAAAAGTCACCCACTAATACAAAACACTTGCTCGACAGAATCCACAATTACCATCTCCCCGTGCAACTTCACTTTATAGCTTGCTTCTGCATGACAAAATGTTCTTAAGTGATCTAATTTAGATTGACAGCACATGAGGCGCGATTCCTCACAGACGGAAAAATAAACGAGCGCGCATTTATTTCTGTATAAAAAGCAACGTGAACACCTTGTCAGTGCTGCGCCGGAGCAGAATCCTGAAAATGCATGACGGTTTGGCGGAGACGAGCCAACGAGTCTGGAGCATCCCAAACTGCCACATACTGGAAGCAGAAAGACGGCCTCAAGAGCAATGGGTGCTGCACCCTGAACCTTCCAAGTTCTGCGCAGCGAGACCTCGGTAAGGGCTGGTTCTACGCTGGAGAAATACGCAGCACAAGTTGTTGAAGAACGGAGGGGAAGAGCAACCTTCCAGTGGCTGCTGGAAGCAATTGATGTCCCATCAGCTTTCCAAACTGGCAAAAACCAAACCAGAGCCTGGATAATTTAGATTAGATATCAGGAAGAAATCCTTCCCTGGGAGGGTGCAGTGTCCAAGGCCAGGTTGGATGGGGCTTTGGGCAGCCTGGGCTGGTGGGGGGTGTCCCTGCCCATGGAACTTGGGATTTGAGATCCCTTCCAACCCAAACCGGTCTGGGATTCTATGATAATTGGCTTTGTAAAACGCAAAACCAGCTCAAAGTGGAGCAGCAGGTAGGATTGTAGAAAAAAGCTTCTTCAGCAACATGAGAAACAGAACGAGGGGAAAGTTGAAACCGGAGTGAGCTTGGATGAGTCGCTGGTTTGGGCAAAAGGGTTTTCTTATTTCCCCCCCTCCTGCTCTTGATTGAGAACATCAGTGAGTGAAGATAAATCTGTTCTTTGGGCTACAGAGAAGAGACTGAAGTGGACCTGGGTTAGCTGATGTGGAAAAACTGAAGTAGACAGATCACCAAACTTGTAAAGGTGATGAACTGGAATTGAATGACCAAGGACTTGCAGCAGATGGGACTCAGACCGTAAAGCCAGTACTGGGACCCAGACTTTTATCTGCGAGTGAACTCTAATGCCCATGGCTGGTAGAAAGGGTCTTCATTCCTTTGTCAACTTCAGCTCTCTGGGATGAATAATCTCCCAGGAATACCTCAGTTGGCGATAGTTAATATTTATCATAGCCCAGCATATTCTTTCCTGGTATAAATAAGGCTAAATCCTTTAAAAACATTTAACCTATACTAGTCTATACCTCTCATACAGTTTGCTCTGCCACCCATTTTAAATTCATTGCTGCTTCTGACCATTTCCTCCTCCTCTCTACTTTATTCCTGCTGAATTTTGCTCTGACTTTGTTCCCATCGGATTCTGTTTTACCCCTACAGATGGGCTGAGAAATGTTATGCTGTCATCCAGATTACGCTGGGCTGGAATCATATAATTCCTCTTCATTTCTCCCCAGTTGTCCTTTAGGATGTCGGGACATTTGCATGAGAAGAGGATCTTCGTGATCTTTGTTCCTTAAGGGCCCATCTGCTCTTGCTGCTTATTTCCCCCCACCTGAAATCATAATCCTGCTTTTGATATGACAGTAGCAGGGAAGAAATCATAGTGATGTCACGGAAAGAGGATTACGGCACTTTCAGGTACAGGAGCAGATGGACTTTACACAAACGAGGTCGCAACGTTCTCGATGGGGGAAAACACAAGAAATAGGTATAAATGTTCTGTCAAAATGGATCTGTGTGTTGCTAAACGGGGTTTTTTTTTTTCCTTCCAAAACAATCACGAGACATTCTTAGCTCTTGAGAGCCAGTGCTGATTAAAGCAGAATAATATTCACGAGGCAGCTGTTTTATTAATTTCTGTCTGGGGAAACTTAAGTGATCTCAAAAGGAAGTCAGAACCTCAGCATGGAATGCAGCCACGCTAAGAGATTGCACCTGTCGTTAAAAACTTGCGAGAAAAAGTGTAACACGCCGATGAAAAAGAGTTTGCTTTGCTTGGGTGGGGTTTTTTTCCCCCTCCAGTGTGGTTCCTGAGGCTCAGCGCAACTTCCAGGAGTCCATGAGTCCCTCGGTGTATTGCTCGATACGACAGTGGCCTTTTGCTTGTACGGGTTGGTTCCCTGCGCAGAGGCTCAGGCGGAGAAAACAGTTGCCCACGCCAACATCTTGGTCTGCAAGTATCTTGATCTGCAAGCGTCCTCCTCCTGCCTCACCACCGTCTCTGTGGAAGCAAATTCTCTCCTGATCAGGAGTCGGAGTAATAAAATTCCTCCTGAGCTTCGCTCCTGCTAGCTCCATCTCTTGCTGTCCTTTAGCTGTCATTGGAGCTACCCTCTGCTGAGAGCATGTATTTTCATTCCCATAGTCTTGATCTTCTGGAAATGTTCTTTTTTTTTTATATTTATACACATATTTCATTTGTTATTGTGGTGCATTGCTTATGAACTAGCCCCAGAGCAATACTTTTGACAATATTTTAGGCTTTGATGGCATTATCTGTTCCCTGTCTAGAGAGAGAGAGAAAAGGTAGTGACTTTGATTTTGAAGGATAGTAGCTGTATTATCCTGAAAGCACACAAAGGTCCCTGCTCCCTTTCTTAGACACTCCCTATGGTCATGGTAACATCTGAAATCAATGCTACTAATTCATCCCTGACACAACTCCAATGATGGCAGCTGGCCTCGCGCCCCGTTACGCATGGACGGCTCCGCTTGCAGAGCTTGGAGAACTCACTGGTTTGGAGTTTCCCAGTTTCCCCACCGGTAAATCCTGTCCTCAACGTGGTTTGTTCACTCTCTTTTTAAATTATTCAGATAACAAACAACATTTGAATTGAAAATAGCCTGGATGGCAACGGAGGAATTTTTCACATGAGTAATGCTGGCAGCTTAGGGAGGATAAAATTTGCAAGGCTCCGTCCTTACGCTTTGAGGCTTAAACCTCAGTGCCAGACTCGGAGATGCAGAAGTTCTCCCTTAGTGGGGGATTCTGTGCCATGATTTCAGCAAACTTTAGGGGATTTGCTTCTATTTGCAACGAATCCAGGATTTGACATCGTTGGATGCAAGATACGCAAAGGATTATTGTGGCAAGTCCTGTGATCCAGTTAATGTGACTTCCATCTCACGCGCACGGACTTTCTTAATTCCCTTCTGTGGGATGGAAGAGGGATTTCTTTCTTGAGTTCTTGTGGTTGCAGTCACGCGGTGAACTGAAAGGGAACGGAGCTGTTCGGAGAGGGCTCGGTGTCGGGAGGAACGGTGAGCTCCGGGTGTATCCTGCAGCATCTGCGATAGAAGTGGTAGGAAATCGAAGGGAAAATTGAGGCTGAAGGTGAAGGCAAAGCGTCGGTGTGCGGGTTTATTGCTGGGGGAACGTTCCTCACGCAGCAGCCATTCCCCACTGACTGCCACGCTCTGTTTCTTGACAGAGCGCTGTAAAAATAGTCTGGAGAGGGGAGGCAGGGAACTGAAATGCATAAAGTACTACTGACGGTCCTAGAGTTCATAACAGAATGGTTTTTATGATACACCTTAACTCTCCTTTTCTATCGCTCTGCCGTGCCAGGTCCGGTAGCGGATTTATCAGGGTTCAAGTGGGGAGATGAGAACAGGGATCTGGGATTTCAGGAGTCCACTTCTGCAACTCGCTCAGGGCACAGCTTTGAACAAGTTGTTTACACCTCTTTAGAATAGAATAGAATAGAATAGAATCATTAAGGTTGGAAGAGACCTCAAGGATCATCCAGTCCAACGGTCCCCCCCACACCTATTCCCCACTAACCCATGTCCTTCAGTACCACATCCAACCTTTCCTTAAACACCCCCAGGGACGGTGACTCCACCACCTCCCTGGGCAACCCGTTCCAATGCCCAACCACCCTTTCGGAGAAGAAATTTCTCCTCATCTCCAACCTGAACCTTCCCTGGCGCAACTTGCAGCCGTTCCCCCTTGTCCTGTCACTAGTTATCTGCCAGAAGAGGCCAACCCCCAGCTCACCACAACTTCCTTTCAGGTAGTTGCAGAGGGCAATAAGGTCTGCCCTGAGCCTCCTCTTCTCCAGACTAAACAGTCCCAGTTCCTTCAGCCGCTCCTCATCAGACCTGTGCTCCAGCCCCTTCACCAGCTTCGTTGCCCTTCTCTGGACACGCTCCAGGGCCTTGATGTCTGTCTTGTGGTGAGGGGCCCAAAACTGGACTTGGTGCTTTAAATGGCGCTTGGTTAAAATGGGAAGGCGGGCTTGCTGCTCAGGCAGGGTGCTGTGTGCCCATGCAGTTTTCAGTGCGCGGAGGTTCTTTATCTTCTCGTTTTGTCCTGGAAAAGTAGGGGACAGCTGGTTCCCTTTATCTGGGCACTGCCTGTGGTTAGGGGGTTTCTCACATGTGAGCAGCGGACCGCTTTGAGACAGCTGTGATTTGTCTGAATCATGCATGTGTGTTGTATCTCTTTTGAAAGCAAAACCTCCTCTAGGCATGAGCTGCTCTACCGCCGGAGGGAAGATACATTGCAGCCTTTTCTCCTCCAGTTAATTTAGCAGCTATCCACATTGCCTCACAGGCAATCCATGTCCCACCAGCTTGATATTTTCCAGCTGGAAAGATACAGCCTGCAAATAAAAATGGAAAAGAGAAGCAGAAAGAGAAGTTGGCTCGGCAGTTAGCGGGGCGGTCTGAGATCTTCTGACCTCGAGTAAGTTATTTAAGCTGCTCTGAGTGCGGAGCCATTGCATCTATGTACTCTCTTCCTCCAGCTCACCCTCCGTGGGCACTGTTGTCTTCGTTTTCACCTAAATTCTTCATCCTCCTATAAATCTCAGTCATCTTACTTCACCAGTCTCTGAGGCAGCCAAGGAGTTAGCTGTGGGAACGAGCTCCAAGTACACGTGTCCGTGGCTTAGCAAACAGTGCAAGTACAAAGAGGAGATGAACCTTGTTCTTTAACATACTCTTTAGATGAGATTCCTGTGAAGTAGCTCCAAGGAAATCGATAGTGTTTGTGTTATTGTAAGCACTAGGCACCCACTGCTCAAATATAACTTGGAGCAAACGCAGTCTGGTAACTGTTATTTATTGCTCTTTATCTGCAAAATCATGGGGTCTCCATCCAGAGTTGTGCTAGGGAGAGTCAAGACACTTTTTCCAGCCCTCCCCTTTTGTGGTCCAAAATCAAAGGCTACTGACAGGACATGAAAAGAATGAGAGCGAGACTGAACTGAAACCTAAAGATGAGCAGCTGAACTGTCTGGATGACTGCGGGTCAGTGTCCGAGTCCCCTGCTGTGACCCTGGGTGGTCTCCTCCTGCAGGTGTAGCCCTGCATGTCAACCTGCTGTTGTATCTCCTGGATCGTGTCCTGCCCCATGCAGTCTCAGCAGTGAGCACCAGCCAACTTCTGCTTTTGACACATGCTGATTCTTGGTGTACTCTGGCTGCTTAGCACTGATCTGACAGCACAGAGCAGCCAAAAATATGTTTAAATGGCTCTTGAATATTCCCTTTGCGCAAAGAGGTTCTTGAGAGCGTGGTATTGCCAAAGTGGCTTTCTAGTAAAGGGGAAAAACAGGGCTTGGCAGCAATCCTCTAGCCAGAATGCTTCCTTGGGGCTACAGCATCTGGCCATAAATCTGATTAACCTTCTGATCGCTACATCGTGTTGAGATGTAGATGAGTCCCAGTTAGCTTTCAGTTTGGGAGAGCCCTGTGGGTGGCGTTAAACTTCTCGCTCTCTGGTCAGCCCACGACATCTGGACACTGTTTGACCAAAGCAGAAAGTTCTGACTCCCCGTTGTCTTCTTTCTCCTCCTGTTCCCAACCCAGCTGTAACCCTCCGCTCTGCGAGTCTGCAGGTATCGGCTCTGCCCCGACTCAGTTCAGTTCATTCAGTTCATTCATCTCCATGCCTGCCTCAGTTTACCTTACCTACTTTAGGCGAGTTTTCTGAGACAGAAACTCTCTTACAAGTCCATCTCAGAAGATACAGAGACCCTGTGTTCTCAGGGTGCGGTAGTCTGAGAAAGCCAACCAGATATGCATTAAAAACATGGGAATTAAAACAAATTATTTAACTCGGTGGTGGGAAATGAAAACACTGAAAAATATCAAGTTTCCTTAGGAAAAATAAAATTCATCCTTAAATCACAGCTTGGCAGAGGAATGCTGTAATCCCTCAATCTTTCAGAAGCAGCTGAGTTTCCAGTTCAGTGTAGGTGATCATTGCAGCATATAAATAAGATGGTCCACTAAAACTAACCTGATACTTGGGGATTTATTTCTTCCCTCTCCTGTTGTGATTCTTCACTCTATTTTCACCTCCAGTTGTTGGCATGTTTGTTCTCTTTTTATGAATAAATATGCATAGAAACGGGTACCCTGCGGCAGTCAGCGCCTGGGAAACCGCTGTCGTTGTTGGACGTCGTTGTTGGACGCTCAGGGCAGAGATCTGCAGGCTGAGGAGGAGGGCCGGGATGCTCAGCCACGCTCTTTGTATGAGGGGTCCTGCAGCAAAACAGGGATCCCATTCCGAACTGAATGCACCTGGCCTTCCCATCTCTTGGTTGAAGCAGGAAAGTCTTGATAGGACAAGAGGGGACGGCTGCAAGTTGCACCAGCAGAGGTTCAGGTTGGAGCTGAGGAGAAATTTCTTCTCAGAAAGAGTTGTCAGGCCTTGGAAAGGGTTGCCCAGGGAGGTGGTGGAGTCACCGTCCCTGGGGGTGTTAAGGAAAGGTTGGATGTGGTACTTAGGGACATGGTTTAGTGGGGAATATAGGTGGTAGGGGGATGGTTGGACTAGATGATCTTGGAGGTCTCTTCTGACCTTAATGATTCTGTGATTCTATGAAAGTCTGTTTAATAGAATCCCAGACTGGTTTGGGTGGGAAGGGACCTGAAAGATCATCTAGTTCCAACCCCCTGCCATGGGCAGGCACAACCCCCACCAGCCCAGGCTGCCCAAAGCCCCATCCAACCTGGCCTTGGGCACTGCCAGGGAGCCAGGGGCAGCCACAGCTTCTCAGGGCACCCTGTGCCAGGGCCTCAGCATCCTCCCAGGGAAGAATTTCTTCCTGATATCTAATCTAAGATTTCCTTTTCAAAAAAAAGGAAGAGATGCTGCCCAGGTGCAACCATAGGTCGAAATCCTTGGGTCTAGTGTCCTCATCCAAAATTAATGGCAACGAGCTTCAATATGTAAGGGAGTTATGGGCTACCGGGAGGAGGTGGGTGAGAATTTAATGGGAAAGGTTTGGCACACAAAGAGGAAAACACTTACAGCAGATGTGTAGCGTCACTCCTGGCTCCCGTGTTGAAGTTCACCACATGGTGAAGTGTGTTCCCAAATCAACGCCTTAACGCTGGTGATGAGTGGTGGGATGCCCTATTCAGAGCAGCACTGCAGTCGCCTTTCTCAGCGGATCTAAGACGAAACTGGATATTTGGTGGGAGACAAGAAAGTTCTTCAAACTTCCTCTGGGTCTCATACTACTATTATTTCTCTTCCTACAGGAAAAAAAATACTGCTTGAGCCCTGCTTTGTGCGTGCTCGCCTGCTGCAGCAGGCAGTGCTCGTAATGCAAGGCAGCCCTCCGACCGTACTAGAGCATCCAGGCAGTAGGCTCTTTAAAATAATGTTTTTTTTTTAAAATTTCCATTAAATTAGAGTAGGGTGAAGTTACTTTGAGTCCCTTTTTTTTTTTCAATCAAAAGCCAGTGGGAGTTTCTGTAAGCAAAGCTCCCCTTGGATGCAGCGTGGATCAAAGATGCAGACTGAAGACAGTTTGTTTTTTTTTAAAGGAGTCAGTGCCAACCCCCCCCCCCAAGTTTGCAGCGTATTTCTGTGACTGAGGAGGGAGGCGAGGGAGCGAGATGCTGTGTGCTGGGGAGCTGTGTCTCTATCTAAGCTCCACAAGCTGCAAATGAAGGAGCAGGTATTAGCACTGGGCTGTTCAAGGTGAGGTTGGTGGGGCTGCAAGCGTGTCTGGTCCAGCGTGGAGGTGCTGTGGGGAGGACAGGTTGCTCAGCATCACCTCCACATGAATGTTATAATCTCTCCTGGTTGCTTAGACTAAAGCAGAGACACTGAGATGGTCTTTAGCTGAATTAATCCCTGCTGGATGCAATGCTCCAGGAAGAGCAGGGGTAGCAGGACCAGGTAACAGGTCCCGCCTTTGTGTCACACCAACCCCAGGCAGCGCTACGGGCTGGGAGCAGGGTGCCTGGAAAGAGCCTGGAGGAAAAGGCCCTGGGGGTGCTGGGTGACAGCGGCTGGACATGAGCTGGCAGTGTGCCCAGGTGGCCAAGGGGGCCACCAGCACCCTGGCTGGTACCAGGGATAGGGTGGCCAGCAGGAGCAGGGCAGTGACCGTCCCCCTGCACTGGGCTCTGGTGAGGCCGCACCTCGAGGGCTGTGTCCAGTTCTGGGCCCCTCAGCACCAGAAGGACATGGAGGTGCTGGAGCGTGTCCAGAGAAGGGCAGTGGGGTGGGGAAGGGGCTGGAGCACCAGTCTGGCGGGTGGTGGCTGAGGGAACTGGGGAGGTTCAGTCTGGAGAAGAGGAGGCTGAGGGGAGACCTGATGGCTCTCTGCAGCTCCCTAATGGTGGTGGTGGTGGTGGTGGGGTGTTGGTCTCTTCTCTCAAGCAACAAGTGATGGCACAAGAGGAAATGACCTCAAATTGCTCCAGGGGAGGTTTAGGTTGGAGATTAGGAAAAATTTCTTGACTGAAAGGGTGGTCAGGCCTTGGGACAGGCTGCCCAGGGAGGGGGGAGTCCCCGTCCCTGGAGGGGTTCAAACAGCGTGTGGCCGTGGCACTGCGGGACATGGGTTAGTAGCCATGGGGGGGTTGGGTTGGCGGTTGGACTTGATGATCCTAGAGATCTTTTCCAACCTTAAAGATTTTATGCTTTATGGCGTGGCCGGCTGTAGCAGTGCCTGTGGGCATGAGGGTAGTGGGGGTACTTTTACTTTTTTGTTGAATTTGAAGGTTTTCTATTTCTGTCCTTGGCCGTGAGCACCCGGGCTGTGCATCAATTAACCCGCCGTGTTGAGGCAAGTGAACTTAGTGCACAGTTGGCAGGGCCAGTTCCCATCTTTTACTGTAACAACATGTCCTTACAGGGTCAAAATTTTATTCAGAGACATTTATTCTGCTTGTATTGAAATTAAAGGCATAAATCCTATAATAAAATCAGTTTGGGATCTCAGGCTGCCTCTTAATGCATGCAGATGATACTCTGATACGATAGAATAGAATAGAATAGAATAGAATAGAATAGAATAGAATAGAATNAGAATTTTCTCCTCATCTCCAACCTGAACCTCCCCTGGCACAACTTGCAGCCATTCCCCCTTGTCCTGTCACTAGTTATCTGCGAGAAGAGGCCGACCCCCAGCTCGCCACAACTCCCTTTCAGGTAGTTGTAGAGGGCAATAAGGTTTGCCCTGAGCCTCCTCTTCTCCAGACTAAACAGTCCCAGTTCCTTCAGCCGCTCCTCACCAGACCTGTGCTCCAGCCCCTTCACCAGTTTCGTTGCCCTTCTCTGGACACGCTCCAGGGCTTCGATGTCTTTCTTGTGGTGAGGGGCCCAAAACTGGATGCAGACTTAGGAAATGAAGAGGGAGAGAAGTTAAACTTTAGTCTGATTTATTTTCTCTAAAGAGTTGTCTTTATAAATCAAAGAGTTTTTCCAAATGGAGTGACGTCCTGTTAGAGATGTCTCCGGCGCGGGAAGGTTTTGTCTCACTTCCATATAGGATCAGCTTTGCGCGTGGTGCCTTGATGATGGTGGATTCATGGACGTGCTGCCTGGTTCAGCAGTGTTCCGTGCCTATGAAACACGAAACTGGAAAACATTCTCCTTGTTCCTTTTGACAAAAAGAGCTGTAAACTCTTCTTTCTATAAGTCAGTTTTTAAACACTTGGGTTAAAGACAACATTTTCCTGGGGGTGAGTTGGTGGGTCCTGATGTTGCAGCATCACTCTGAGTCCTTGGGCAGGACACAGTATGAAATGGCCGCAGCATTTTTTTTTCCTTCCAGTTCAGTAGGTGTGCTGAGATGAAAGATGATGTCACAAAAAAAAAAGTACCTATGCCAAATGGGGAGGAACATTTGATTCCATTGAGGGTGGAGAGGCCTTGCAGAGAGATCTGAACAGATCACAGAACTGGGCAATCACCCGGTCCCCCCTGGGCAGGGGCAGCCCTGGCTGTACA
>VWZZ01001951.1:12792-24127 GCA_013399095.1 Psophia crepitans
CAGCTTCCTCCCGAGGGGGAGCCAAGGGGCAGGCGCTGATCTCCTCCCTCTGGTGCCCAGCAACAGAACCCCAGGGAACGGCCTGGAGCTGCCCCAGGGGAGGGTTAGGGTGGGGATCAGGAGAAGGTTCTTCCCGCAGAGGGTGGTGGGGCCCTGGCACAGGCTCCCCAGGGCAGTGGTCACCGCCCCGAGCTGGGCTGAGTTCAAGCAGCATCTGGCCAACGCTCTCAGCCATCTGCTGTGCTGGGGCTGGGCCTGTGTGGGGCCAGGGGTTGGGCTGATGGTCCTTAGGGGTCCCTTCCAACTCAGGATATTCTGTGATTTTATGATTCTAACAAGATGAACGTTGAGTAGAGAACCCACCACAGCCCTTGCTAGCCTGATCCCATGGTTACATCGCTGTCACTCTTGAAAACTTGGACCATACTTTAGGTTGACTTTCCTTTTGTGGCCAGAAGTTCCAGCTGCTGGTTCTTGTCACAAATTATTGCACGCTAAACTGAGAAGTCCTCTCTTAATTTTGAGTCCTCTGTTGTTATCCTTATTTACCCCTTAATTTTCTTTCTGACAAGCTAGAGCAAAAGAGCAAAGCTGCAATAGCGTAATTAGCCTTGAGGCTTTTGTTTGCATCCTCTACAGCTTTCCTTCCTGACTGATAGCACAGGGTAGGACACAGTTGTGTTACTTCCAGCACCATTCCCAAAGGTGATTTCACTTTTCCTACTCCAAGATGATTTAGTTTTGGCACTCTCAGTTGTTATTGTCTTTTATTTTTCACTCTAGTGCTGTATGGAGAGCTTTCATTTAACAGATTATCCACCATGATCCCTCCCTAGGTCCTTCTAGAAGAACTGGTTTGCAGGGGAGGCAATCCTACCATGCAGCTCCATCCTGCAGTATTGGGTTGGGTTTGTGGCAAATGGCTTTGTGCTGAGCGATTGGTCATGTGAAAGCATCCGTGCTCAGGTCACCAGGTTCTTTCTGCGCTGGTGGCTCGCTTCTGATGCCCAAGTCCTTAAATGTTTTATTGAAGGCAAACTTTGACAGCTAACGTCGAGGTCACACAGTGGCAACTGAAAGCTGGTGTTCATTATTTAAGGCACATAACCACCAACATCTGGCTTGACTCCGTGTAAGTACAGCGACGAACATGTTCCTGGAGAAAAGGCAATGCGTTGCTGAGCAGGAAGCGGGTGGTGACAACCCCGTCCTACCTTGGAGTCCCTAAGAATAAGTCTTGTCTGAGTAATCTGATGCAGCTGTTTGAGAGAATAAATGAGTTACCAGATGAAGGATGAACAGCTAATACTTTATCAACTGCATTGCTGAAATGAATATAAATCCTGCTGGTGAGGATTTTTCTTTCCCTTTTTTTGGCATATTTTAGAAATGTGAGACCGTGAGGGCTCTCCTGCTCTCGCTGTCTCAGACTGCCACATAATCATCATTTTATCTGCGCTGTTCTACAGGAGAAATTGAGGCTGAGTTCAATTACGCTGCGCTTTAACAGATCCACACTGCGTGGGTGGTTGTTTGGCCTGATGGTTTTACAGAAGACCTCGGTGGGACTCGACAGGGTCCTGCCTTCAGGGCTCCCTCGGCTGGGACCGTTTTCCACAGAGATGGGAAAGGTCCAGAGCCTGAGACGTGGCAGCTATGCCGTTTTTCATATTCACAGTGTCTGTGAGCCTGTCTTCTCTTTTCTCTTTAAGCATTCTACGTGTGTATTTATATATTTATGTGCAAATTCAACCAAAACGACTTCTGTTCCGTACAGGGAATGCAGAAATGGGTGTAAATGCCATCGAAACGGGCAAATAAGGCACACATTTCTAACAGTGAGGGTAACTAACCATTGGGGTAACTCACCGCCTTTCAGAGTATCCATTTCCCAAAGTCTTTCCTTAAATAGCACATCTTTTTCTGAACCACGGACGTGTTCAGTTAGTGGTTACTGGGCTTACAGCCAGGGTCACCAAGTGAAGCTCCGTGGCCTGGAAGAGATGGCCCCCGGTGGTGACAACGGTCCCTTCTGGCAACGATAATTGAAACCCAAGGAGGGTTGTGTTCAGGAGCCTGAGCTCTGCCACTTGCTGGTGCAGCAAATGGAAACCATGGGGTGGTTTTATTTAGATATATGCATGAGATTTTTTTTTAATGACTCCAGTAGACAACTGGATAACATAATCAGTGCTCTAGAACCTTCAATTATATTGGTTTTACTGTGCCTGACAGTTCAGCTTTCTCAATAGGCCAAAAATGTTTGTATTGACAATTTATCACTGTGAAATCGCAGCTGGAGGTTTGGGAAGGGTAGAGACAGATGGGGTTTCTGACCTCTGGGGAGGCAATTTGAGATGGAAAAGAAGTACGTTAACAGAATAAATTCTACTAAAATTATGGTTAAGTGACTAGCGAAGAGCATTGACCTTTAAATCACCATATTTAAGCTTTGAAGTCAACAAATGATCGGGATAAGTGAGGTCGTGCTGAAGGGAAATGAATTATCGTTGTAGGCTGTCTGCAGACTCAGGAAGACAACGCGGTGCCGATGAGTTCGTGTTTAAAACACTTTTATTCTGTCAAGTGAACACATTTTTGAGAAGACCCTTAGATCTGGGACACAGAAAATGCAAGGCATGTGCAGGTAAGGTGAGGCAGCTTGAAGGAAAGGAGAAGGTGCTTTGAATAACAGATGTGCAAAGACAGCAAAGGAAGGCGACTTAGGGATAAAAGCATGTGATAATTAGAAGGTAAAGATCCAAGTGTGTGGCAGATGCAAGGGAAGCTAATCAGGTCTTACGGCGAATAAGCAAGAGGATTAGTTAAAATCAGGAGAGAGAATGGTTTCATTATACAAAGCCTTTGTAAAACCTCATTTGAAATATCATTTCCAGCACTGGGCAGTGGCTTTAAAGAAGGATATTCACAATATCACCAGAGTGTAAAGGCAGCGTTCCAAGGCTTATCGAGGCATCAGGGGGGCGAGCCGGGGAAGAGAGGCTCCAGGAGCCGCCTCGACAAAAGAGGGAAGATTGCATTTGGTCATGCAGTTTGCCTTCAAAGAGGCTCAGGAGCCTGAAGAAGGATTCCCAGCACGCGAAGCTGTGGCAGTGTGAGAGGTCAAGGGTAAGAAACATTTAGGGCCAGCGACAGGAGGGATCTTTTCCAACCATAACCTAGTGGTATAAAAAGCTGAGGGCTTGAAGTGCTGAGTGCTGTCCTGTTGATGGTCACAACCTCGGCCTTACCTGGGATGTTTCAGAGAGGGTGAGAGCTCAAGGCTTCTCCCACAGGTCAGTTGCTCAGTATTGATGTATTGAGGCCAACGGTTTTAAAAATAGTCGCAGCGTCCCATGGGACAACCCTGAAAGCTGGATGACAATTAAAGCATAGAGTTGAGCAAGAGTGTAAAAGCACAACTGCCTGCAGAAGCACCACTACCGGGCAGGCATAGATCATTCTTGAAGACTGGAGAGAAGCAGTGCCAGGACCAAACTCACCAGCGTAACGTCCTCCAGCACTTCGAGCGGTGCTTGGAGTCACCGTCCCTCAGAGTCCTTTGTAGGTGGGAGTTATCGTAGAATCATAGAATGGTTTGGGTTGAAAGGGACCACAAGGATCATCTAGTTCCAACCCCCTGCCATGGGCAGGGACACCCCCCACCAGCCCAGGCTGCCCAAAGCCCCATCCAACCTGGCCTTGGGCACTGCCAGGGATCCAGGGGCAGCCACAGCTTCTCGGGGCACCCTGTGCCAGGGCCTCAGCACCCTCCCAGGGAAGGATTTCTTGTAACAGCGAGGGAAAGGCACAGCTTGCAGTTACAGACACCACAAGGTTCAGCACTGATTTCTGTGGTCTGGAGTGAATTTGCCTTTCGTGATGGAAAGTACGACTTCACAGAAGAAATGCTGTGAGAGAAAAATCAGTGCTTAGTTCAGCTTGTGATTCGAACAGGATGTAAAACAGAAACTCCAGCTAACATCTGCTTTGCAAAATAATGCATTTGGTTTCTCTGTGGAAATTCCAAACCCAGAACATTGGACCATGGTGACCTGGTGACAGCAACAGGTGGGAGATACCCAACTGCGGTTTGTTGGACTGGCCATCAAGTCTAGTTGTTAATAAGAAGCAGCCTCGTATAATTAATCACTCTTCGTCTCCATTTTTTGAAGAGAAAGATGTATCTTTTTCTTTACTCCCGGGCAGAAGGCATAGACATTAAACAGTGCAGGTATGTCACTGCTCATGTCAGTCTTAATGCAAACATATTGGAATTTTGATTATGTTTGTTCATTGTTCTTCGAGCCCTTCGTGCAGCTTGATGGAAGTGAGCTTATTTATGAAGATGGAAAAGGAGGGGGAAGAATCATTATCATCTTTATGAGGTATTATGGTCCCACCGATCAGCAGCCTGTTCGATTTGGAGTGGTAATCAACACGGACCTTTCATCTTTTTTTTTGCTTCATGTTTTTCTACGACCTATAGTCTGCCAGACGTGGGCATGTGAAACAGAGAATGGACAATTAATACTTTGCATTAGCTTCCATGCCCGTAGCATTACAGAAACATGTACGTGCGTGCATGAAAAAACGATGCTCCGGTGATCCACAGAGCATCCACCCATGCAATTTTTCATCCTTCTTAAAATAAACTAAGCCTTCGAATCTTTGAATCCCATATGGGACAAAAGCAAAGGAAAACCTGGCCTGTTACAAAAGCCAGGAAGTGACTAGTGTCCAACTTTTTTTAAAGTTATCTTTTTTTATGCTATGCACACAAAAATACACACAAATAATACGCCAGTTAATGAAAGCATTGTCAAATAATCTGTAAGACGGTGTCTGCTTGTTAAACCACAGGCTTTAGAGCATGTTGAATTAAGGTTTTTAGAGCAGCCATATTGATAAAATGAGATTTCAGAAGAAGCCAGAGGAATTCAGTGTGTTTGAGAGACTTGCCTCAACCCTCCTAAATTGTTCTCCAAACACGGTAGGAGTTTCTACCCAGCAAACACATCTCATGTTCAGCACCTCATGGCACAGACCCAAGAGCAGGAAACCAGAAACACTCCTTGTGGGCACTGGGTGCTGCGGAGCAGCTGGTCGCTGCCAAACTGGCACCTCGCACTGGATGCATCTTCATGGAGGCTGAAGTCACTTGCAGCGAGATCACAGACCTGTGCACAGCTGGAAATTTTCAGTGCAAGCAGTGTAATTCAGGTATTACAGAAGTATTTACAGCTCCCGTTGGCAGCAACTCTAATTCCATCCCCTATCTCTTGGAGTTGCTCACAGAATGTTCTCCAGTACAAGAGAGCAAAAAGTTTTCTTTTTTTTCCTTTTTGGTAGGAAACCTTGCTTCTTCACTGATATATATAGAGGTGTGCATATAAAAATGCATACTCATGAATACAAAAATCAGCAAAATAAAGCAAAATGACACAAAGATCCAAGAAAAAAAAAATCTCTTTTTTTTTTTCCTCGAACGAAGGGATTCTAAAGGGCTCTTTTTGGTGTTTATGTCTATGAATATATCACAGAAGAAGATCAGCCTGGGATGATTTTCACCCTGAAATGAAAGTGGGTTTTTGCACGTTCATTTCCAGCCCGTGCATTAGAGCTCTTAATCCATATGTTTTCAGGCAGATGATGCACCAAGTGACAAAGCATAGGCTGGACTGGCAGATCCTTTCGAAGGGCCTGTCAGCTGCTGGAGCAGTATTTGGAGCAATGGCTCCTGCTTTTTCTCTTGAACTGCACGAGGCAGCGCACATTACTCCCTGCTCCTTTATAGCAACGTCAAAGTGTCATAATTTAAGGACACCATTTCCTTTTGCCCCTTGAAATGAGCACTGGCACTGTTGACTTATCTTTGTAGTGGTGATCCCCTGCCTCTGAGATGTGTCTCTTCTGGACCTCGACCAGAATATATGCTTTGCTGTGTGCAGGCTGTATTGTAAGACATCTTTATTTCATTTGGTGTTGGGTGGACTGTCCCTTACGGACCCCTCAGCTGCTGGTTTTGATGGCAGTAGCGAAGCGGTCCTCCACTGGGCTTCCCAGTGTGGCATCCTGAAAGTTGAGTGCGGCATGTAGGGGACCAGACATAGAATCGTAGAATCATTAAGGTTGGAAAAGACCTCTAAGATCATCAAGTCCAACTATCAACGCAACACCACCACGGCTACTAAACCATGTCCCAAAGCACCATGTCTACATGGTTTTTGAACATCTCCAGGGACGGTGATTCCCCCCCCTCCCTGGGCAGCCTGTTCCAATGCCTGTCCTGTGAAGAAATTTTTCCTAATATCCAACCTAAAATTCCCCTGACGCAACTTGAGGCCATGCCCTCTCATCCTCAACATGCAGAGAGAGAGGCTGTAATCAGCTGTGGATGCTCCACATCCCTGCAAGCAGAACGACTGTTTCAGATAGTGATGTTGGACTTTAGGGTCCCAAACTTCAAAGTATTCTGTCTGTCTGTTTGTTGTAGAGTCAGGTGGTACGCAATGTCAAACCAACCCCTTCTCTTTCCTGCAGAGTTGCTTGCACAGTCCCGGCTACTCTAAGGTCTGAGGAATTCGCTGTCTTTAAGGGAATTATCTGTGTAACTGTAGGGTGAAGCAGGAGGTGCTACTTCTTCCTGTGATGGAGCTGGGATGATCTTCAGACACCAGCTAGTGTTGACCTCCCCGCGTCAATCATCATCTGTCTTCCACTGGATTCCCATCTTCTCAGCCCCAGCAAGGGGGATGCGATAGTGGAGCGCTCCAGTCGATAGAAGGAACGCGGTAATTTATATATCCTGCTGATGCAGCTGAAGAGGAAAGTAAATTTATGACTCACCTATCCACATCACTTCTTTGACAAGATTGGTAGGGCAAGTAGAGCAAAACCCTGGCTGCAAGTCCAAGGACAGTGACTGCCTGGCCTGCGACGTCAGGGACTGGAATAAGGCTGCAGCAGAGAGAAATCATCATCTAGCTTGATGTCTGGGGATGTTATCCCGAGAGTAGTTAATACATTCATGTTACTGCACTGTCTTCTATTGGATTCAATATATTACAGTGCTACTCAATCTATTTTCTATTTAGTTTGCAGTAACCTCTGGGATTAACCTTTCCTTCTTTAGCATGTGCTGGAAGAACAGAACAGACAGCAAATAGAGATCTGTCTGAAATTATGTGGCGTTTGCCGAGAATGTAAATCTCTTTGCAAATGTCTTGGAACAAACTTTGAGTGGGTGGGGTTAGCTAATAAACTCGAATCCTCATCTTTCACGTCGCTCAAACAGTTGGATTTCACTTCTTGCTGAAAGCAGTTGGTTTTTGTTCACCTTGGAATCCCTCATTACTATCAGGGGACTGAGGCATCAGTTATCGTTTGCTATTAAAAGAATTAAAAGAAAAACGTGCTAGAATATGAAAGTCCCAGCCAATGCTAGACGAGAAAGTGTGGAGACTCTGCCGTCAGTGGGAATATGTATCCGTGCTAAAAAAGCTCTGCTCCAAAGCTGTTGGAATTTAGAGCCACATTGATCTGGAAGTACCCAGATACCAATTAAATTTTGCTTTAGTTGCTGATTTGAAAGGATTTCTTTAGGCAGACAAAGAAAACAATATCAGTCCCCAGCAGCTGAAGTAAAAACAACTGGCTGAGGTGCGTTCTTATCTCAAGAAGTCATAATATTGTTGAAACATTGGAAAGCCAGCGATAGCCTTGAACAAGGTGACCCCAGCTTTCTTACCAGCTCTCCTGATGGTTTTGTAGAATCATCGAATGGTTTGGGTTGGAAGGGACCACAAGGATCATCTAGTTCCAAACCCCTGCCATGGGCAGGAACACCCTACACTAGACCAGGTTGCCCAAAGCCCCATCCAACCTGGCCTTGAACACTTCCAGGGATGGTTTCCTGTTCTTCCGATCCCTTTGGATCCGATCGGAGTGACATCTGGTATACAGTATGGGAAGCTTTTTTTACGCTATCATTGATAAAGGCAGTTCTGATACAGGGGACTCTTCTTTACCTTCTTTTAAAAATGATTTTCTCAAGTAAATTATACAATAATATTTTCCACCTAGAGTGCTGAAAGTTGAATTGCAGAGAAATGAAACTGAACTTTTTGTTGCACGCATCAATTTTGGATAATTATAGCTTTAAAGTACTTATTTTCCTGCATTGTTTAAAAAGAAACTGTCATGGAAACTTCTGCAAGAGAAAATTTCATTACTCTGGAACAACGTCATTGGAGAAAACAAAGGGGAAAAAAAAAAAGGTAATTAGTACAGAAACCTCACCAGGAAACATTATGCAGTCCTTTATTCTCTCCTACGCACCGTACACCATCGCATGGTTCTTCGTGTTCGCCTTACAGACAGTACAATAGAGTGCCCTAAAAAAAGAACCACAAAGCTTGAAGGGCCAAAACACTGAATTTGGAGGTGCTCCAAAACGGAACCTACGCCTGTTTGCTTTACGGCAACTGAGAAAAGTCCTTGCTGTTTCGATACCTATAATTTTTCATAGCAAATCTTTATTTCTCCTTGTTTCTAAAATACCTCGTTACCAAGCACCACACAGCACCAAGGTGGTATTGACAACATTTTTAACTAGGGGCTTCAAACAAAACTGTTATTCAGCCACCCACGACAAACCTCCTCGTGTTGACAGAAGAGACTTTTGTTTCTTTCCCCGTTTTAGAGAAAAGCTTTTTCTCATATCCAGGATCCAAGCAGGCAGGGTAATACTACCGGGCAAACAAACATATGTTTTACAGACTTGTTGGAAACCTTCCCACTTTGTTCCAAAAAAATAGCCTATGTTGAGGATACAACAAAGTTAAATGTACCTCTAAGGGAGCCAGTAAATTCCCATCCTGGGAAATCTTTGGGATGTGTTGCTGTTCGGCGCAATCTGTTCTGCACCCAGGGCAAAATAAAAGCTACGCTTTTTAGAAGTAGTTCTGTGACCCTCCGGGCTAAATCGTCTCTGGCGCTGATGAATTAGCAATGTAGCCAGACAGGGATTAGCATCACCAGAGGCAGGGCAATCGGCCCAAGCTTCCTTCCAGTTTGGTGATGGGATTTTAAAAAAAGAGGTTTCAAGGAAGACACTGGAGGAGATTTCAGTTCCATTAAAGAGGTGACACTGAATCACTCAGAAACACAAAATCATACCTAAACTCTGCATAAAAAAACCCAACCCAACCCCCCAACCCAACCAAACATTTTAATGCTATTTATCTGTACATTTCGCAAACCCCATGGAGGATTATTTTGGCACAAAGCAGCTTTTGCTGTCTTCTGCCAATTTTATCTTCCTGCTTGAATTTGGTCGCTTATCTACGCTGGAAGGCAGATGTCAGTCTTTGTCGTCTCCAGACAAGTTCTCAGGGTTAAAGGGTCAAGAGTCACAGATTGGAAGCCAAAGCAAGATGAATCGAGAAAAAATCATGTGTGCAATTTCAACAATGAATGCAATTAACTCTTGGGATAATTTACCTCGGGGTATGATGGCTTCTCCATCACTTGAAGTCTTTAAATCATGACTTGAACGGTTGTCTAAATGATGTTGTGTAGCTTGGAATTAAATTATGTTGATGGAACAGTTGAAATTTGATGGAGCAGGGAGCGATTATTTGTCCTTTCATGTCCTCTACGTATAGGTGTGTATATATAGAGACACACATATACATTTATATAAATTTAGTACCCCGAAAGGGTGAAAAGCATCGAGCACACCTCCACGTTGGGGAAACATAAGCCTTCCCTGCTTTTAGATCCAGAATTCTATAATATTAGCATAAAATTCACATCCTGCCCACTCCCATGCGTATGTGCTTTCATTGCAGGTTTGTGTTTTCCCCGTAGAAAGCTCTTTGAAAACGGCTTAATCCGTGATCCGCAGCCCAGCACATCTGCCTGCCGTAAAGACTCTCCGGTGTCAAAAAAAAATAAAGGTTTTAAATTTTCATAGGTCTTCTCACTGTAAAAGAAATCATCTCCTCCCTTATAAACGTTTAATAAATATTGCTAAAATGCGCGGTTCTAGTTGGAATCACAAACTAACCTGAGCGGTGAAACAGCACAGACTGTTTCTTGTTGGAAAGGAAAAATCTGAATGTTCCCTGCAAACTTTGCTCGTGTTTTAATGACGGGAATAGGTCAGGTTCGATTAAATTCACGACCTGTCGAGCTGCCCAGGTGTTTGGTGCCGCTGGGGAACCCGTGCTTACGCAGAATCACAGAATCATTAAGGTTGGAAGAGACCTCAAGGATCATCCAGTCCAACCGCGCCCCCCCCCCACCTATTAACCACTAAACCATGTCCTTCAGTACCACATCCAACCTTTCCTTAAACACCCCCAAGGACGGGGACTCCCCCACCTCCCTGAGCAACCCGGTCCAATGCCCGACCACCCTTTCGGAGAAGAAATTTCTCCTCATCTCCAACGGGTCCAAGCTGGAGCATAGGAGGTTCCGGGTCAACGTGAGGAAAAATTTTTTCACCGTGAGGGTGACAGAGCACTGGGACAGGCTGCCCAGAGAGGTTGTGGAGTCTCCTTCTCTGGAGACATTCAAAACCCAACTGGACACGTTCCTGAGTGATGTGCTCTAGGTGGCCCTGCCTTGGCAGGGGGGGTTGGACTAGATGATCTTTCGAGGTCCCTTCCAACCCTTGTGATTCTGTGAAACATGGGGTACTGCTGATACTGCAATTTCAGCATCATCCTAAAGCTTGATTTCTTGGTGTTTTTTATTTTAATCTTTGTTTGATGGACTTAAGCATTAGGGAGTGGTAAAAATAGCGCAGTCCTCGACAAGAATAAGGATCTTCTCACACAAGTAGAGGCAAGCCAGGGTGGTTATTTCAGTCTAAGGTTTCCACTGACCGTTAGGGTTTGAGGTTCTGATTTTGCTTCACTCGAGGGTTCTTCTTCCTTTTCCTCACCTGCTCTCCTTTAATAATGTCACCGCGTAAATACGCATTTACATTCCTGCCGTTGACGCGCGCTGAGGGTTGGATGCCGAAGGTTTTGACAGCCCAGTTCTTCATGCTCTGAGCTGGATAACTTGAGTAAAATGAGGTGCCCGCCAATCACTTGGAATGAGCCGTGTGTCGCGGCAGAGGCTCTCCGTGTTGTCAGGACAAGTCAGATCAATTTCGTTTGAAACCAATCTTTTAAAGTTTAAATGTTCTGTTTAGGTCACCGTAGAAGCTTAATTCGGTGCCCCTGGCTGTGCAGCTGGGCCTCGTTGCACACCACTTACCCTTAATAAAAGTTCAGAGGCTTTTATTTCTGAAATAGAATAGAATAGAATAGAATAGAAT
>VWZZ01001951.1:48195-64610 GCA_013399095.1 Psophia crepitans
GAACTAGATGGGCTGTGAGGTCCCTTCCCACCCAAACCAGTCTGGGATTCTAAGGTTGGAGTCAGAAGGTCCCTGGGTGCAGCTCCAGGCGCTCCCTCCCCAGGGAAAGGACTTGCCTGCAGAAATACAAGCCCTGTACCAGGCTTCAGGTTCGCCGCAGGAGACAGCGCTGCGATGACCATAACTCGCCATCTCGCAGCGATAAGTAAATGACATTTTGGGGTTAAATGTTCAGTGAGACTTCAAGTTCGTTATCATAACGACTTCAACTGGCATCTGGCCTGGCATGAAATTCTGTTTAAGTGTGAGAAACGTTAAGGAAGCAAATTGTGCTTTTGTGTGTGTTTTAGAAGCCCTTGTTCCACAGCTGTCCTACATCTTACACTATATATATATATATATATATATACACACACAGTTGCTGTGGTTTGTAAACTCTCTTCATGCCTGCATTTAAATATCAACCTCTGGTCTAACTAAGGGGGAACATTTCATGATGTTCCAAGCGTTAAATGATCTTCTGCAGCGGGAGAGGGGGAAATAAAAAAAACCCAACCTTGCTACCGCGCTCCCTTAAAAAGCTGCGCGGCGAACGCCGACCACGAGGACTGCTCCGTGGCGAAAAGTATCGCGCGCCGTTGCGTATCGGGTACGGCCCGTTTCAGAGAAGGAAGCGTGCCAAGTGATCTCTTAAGCCTGAACATTTTAATAAGGGAAATATCCATTTTAACTGCGTGTAGATCATTTTCCTCCCTGAGGCTGATACTTATTTCTTTTTTTCATAGAAAGGAAGCAGGAAATATGTACTTACTCATACATTCCCTGATAAGGTCTTCAAAGGCGTAATGAAATACAGTGATAGAGTTCATATGAGTAGGAGGGTAGTGTAAACTGCTGCATATAGCTGAAGAAAAATGTAACTTTATGTGAAATGACCAAACGGCAGCGTTCTCCATCCTGGTGGGAGCAGTGACCTATTTCTGCCTACACTGGCCAGACTGGCTTTGCTCCTTGTTCTGAGGAGCTTCTCTCCCCATAGATGTTCTGTCGGTGGGGAAGAGACCAACCTGTGATGTACCTGATGGTGTACCTGACAACAGTCCCCACCATCAACCTTCTCCATCAGGTTTCAGGCTTCACCTCAACCTCCACTGTCTACCTTCACCTTAACTCTCCTTCTCACACCCGCTGCTTCTTTCTTCTCTGATTTCCCCTTGTGTATCTGCCACGTCTTGCCAACTCTGCCATGTCTTTCTGATACTGTCTCCTACTCGCTGCTGTGTACCATCACTCTAAGGACTGGTGTTCTCAGAGCCAATGCAGTTATTTTGCGCAGTCTCCGGTAAAATCCAGTTGTGTTTACAGAGCTGTGAGGAGATTTTGAAAGTTGTACTGAAGTCTGTAGAGCTAACTGGGTCGTAAGTTGTGCCTGCTCTCAACAGGACAGGATCATGGCAGTTTACAGTCCTCCTGCTCCTTTCATAGAATCATAGAATGGTTTGGGTTGGAAGGGACCTTAAAAGATCATCTGGTTCCAACCCCTTGCCATGGGCAGGGACAGCCCCCACCAGCCCAGGCTGCCCAAAGCCCCATCCAACCTGGCCTTGGGCACTGCCAGGGATCCAGGGGCAGCCACAGCTTCTTGGGGCACCCTGTGCCAGGGCTCCAGCACCCTCCCAGGGAAGAATTTCTTCCTAATGTCTAATCTAAGTCTCCCCTCTTCTAGTTTAAGCCCATTCCCCCTTGTCCTATCATTATCTACCCGAGTAAAGAGTCCCTCTCCATCCTTTTTATAAGACCCCTTTAAGTACTGAAAGGTCACAATCAGGTCTGCCTGGAGCCTTCTTTTCTCCAAGCTGAACAAGCCCAGCTCCCTCAACCTGTCCCCATAGCAGAGATGCTCCAGCCCTTGGATCGTCTTTGTGGCCTCCTCTGGACTTGCTCCAACAGGTCCACATCTTTCTTTTGCTGGGGGCCCCACATCTGGACACGGTACTCCAGGTGGGGTCTCATGAGGACAGAGTAGAGGAGGACCATCCCCTCCCTCGCCCTGCTGGTCAGGCCTCTTTTGATGCAGCCCAGGACACCGTTGCCCTTGCGGGCTGCCAGCACACGCTGCCGGCTCATGTGGAGCCTTTCGTCCCCCAGAACCCCCAGTCTCTCCTCGCAGGGCTGCTCTCAGTGCGTTCTTCTCCCAGTCTGTGCTCATGTCTGGGATTGCCCCGACCCAGGGGCAGCGCCCTGCACTTGGATATGTTGAACCTCATTCAGTTCAGGTGGGCCCACGTCCCAGACCTGTGCAGGTTCCTCTGAATGGCATCCTTTCAACGTCATTGGTAAGGCAGGATTTGGATAACCTCTTCCTTCACTGCTAAGGAGCAGGAGACCCTCAGAGGTAGGACCTACCATCCACCTCTAGCAGAGGCCAGTGCCAGTTACTTCAAAGAACCAACTATTTAGCACAACTGCTACAAGTGCTGTGTGGGAATTTGGTCTCTCCAGAGCCCTTCTTCAATCTTCTAACATCCTGCTTTAAGAATTAAAGCAAAAAGTTTGAGGCATGCCTGTAGGCGTTCTTTTTTTTTTATTTATTCACTCTGTATCTAGTCATGATCTCAGACTGAAAAGGGCTTTCTGGTGTGTTATCTCAAACACTTCTGCTGTATGTCTGAATCATCACAGGCATCTTACCCAAAAGCTTCCTCTTTCGCCCTGCCTACTCTTCAGATTTTCCTGTTACTTGTTTTTTTGTCCGAACTCTGTAACTAGATATGATCAAAAAATGGTGTTGGCAGGAAAAAGATAGCCAACCAACACATAGATGTTTGTCTGTTGAATTCATTTTCAATGCAAACTCGGTCAAAAAACATGCATTGGGTGTTTTGATACAGAGCACGCTTGAAGGAGACAACGTACATTGTGCTATTTTTCTGTATTTCCACTTTTGGAGGTTGTATATTCTGTTCCAGTACGCAAGTGTAGCACAAATGGAAATCCTGTACGCACACAGCTACCGACATTTATCCGGATCTCTGGAATAGAATCATTAAGGTTGGAAAGGACCTCTGAGATCACCAAGTCCAACCGTCAACCTTACACCACCATGCCTGCTAGATCATGTCCTGGAAGCTCAAATCTCTCTTAATCCACCGTTTCACTCTGCTCCTGAACGTCAGCTTTTGTTGCGTACACCCTTTTTGAGATACCTAAAAAAGCCAAAACTCATCTTTAATGTCAACAGAAGAAATGGCTTCTACGTTCTGTAGGTTTCGGTCGGTTAGTTGTTATGCTCAGATATTCAGTGGTAAGCTTTTTGTTGAACGCTGCACGTTTCTTGTAGGTTATTTCTGGTTTGTGATCTGGAAGATTTACAGAAGACTTTTATTTGACCTGTATCACGCCGGGACATTTCTTGTTGCCCCTGGCATGCAGGACTGGTTATTGTATTGACTTAATTATCGGGCATTTGATAAACCTAATAAAGCACTTCCCAACATCTGTGGAGCGCTAGCAGAAATAAGTTTATCCTGACATCGTGAGATGATAAGACTTTTTTTATAGAGTGATTCCCTGAAATCAACTTTCATGCTGGAAATAAGTGAAAGCTAATTAAAAAGTACAGTTCTTCAAGCGGGGATTGCAGAAACCGTGGCCATTTAGCATGAATGACAATACAGCAAGACATTTCCCTAGCCAGTTTTCACAGCCAGAGCTATAACTGAGGCGGCGAGGATGATTTTCTCTTCTAAAGCAGAACATTCCCCCGTGCTCTACTCCTCTTGTCCTCTTACTTGTTACATTTCTCAAACTATTCTGATACTTCCATTATATTTGTATGATAATTTGAATTAACATTAAAAGAAGTGGAGAGGGAGAAGAAAACCTGGAATAGAACTTGATATAAATTGACATCTAGGAGCTATATTGATTTATAGTCATTGAGAAATACAATCTAAATACGAAGAGAAAGGAGCTAATGACATGTATAACTTCAAATAGCTTATCATAAGGACTAAGGAGAATCTCCATCCCTTATTAGATGCAGGGGGAAACAGTGACAAAGGATGAGGAAAAGGCCAAAGTACTTAATGCCTTTTTTCCCTCAGTCTTTAATAGTAAGTCCAGTTGTTCTCCAGGTACCCAACCCCCTGACCTGGAACACAAGGGTGGGGAGCAGAACGAGGCCCCAGTAATCCAAGGGAAAGTGGTTAGAGACGTGCTACATCACTTAGACACACACAGGTCTATGGGGATGGGTGGGATCCCCCCCAAGGGAATGGAGGGAGCTGGTGGAAGTGCTCACCAAGCCACTTTCTGTCATTCATTAGCACTCCTGACTAACTGGAGAGGTCCTGGTTGACTGGAGGTTAGCCAGTGTGATGCCCATCTGTGAGAAGGGCCAGAAAGAGGATCTGAGGAACTACAGGCCTGTCAGCCTGACTTTGATGCTGGGGAAGGTTATGGAGCAGATCATCCTGAGTGCCATCATGCGACACGTACAGGACAACCAGGTCATGAGGGCAGTCAGCATGGGTTTATGAAAGGCAGGTCCGGCTTGACCAACCTGAATGTAACCTGTTCAGTGGATGAGGGAAAGGCTGTGAATGTCATCTGCCTAGATTTTAGTAAAGCCTTTGACGCTGTTTTCGACAGTGTTCTGCTGGAGAAACTGGCTGCTCATGGCTTGGGTGGGCGACCTCTTCACCAAGGAAAAACCTGGTTGGCTGGCTGGGCCCAAAGAGCTGTAGTGAATGGAATTAAACCCATTTGAAGGCTGGTCACAAGTGGTGTTCCTCAGGGCTCAGTACTGTGGCTAGTTCTCTGTAATATCTTCATCAGTGATTGGATGAGGGGATCAAGCGCGCCCTCAGTAAGTTTTCAGATGACACCAAGTTGGGAGGGAGTGTCGGTCTGCTGGAGTGCAGGAGGGCTCTGCAGAGGGGTCTGGCCAGGCTGGATCGCTGGGCCGAGGCAACTGTGTGAGGTTCAACAAGGCCAAGTGCTGGGTCCTGCTCGTGGGTCACACCAACCCCAGGCAGCGCTACGGGCTGGGGGCAGGGTGACTGGAAAGGGCCTGGAGGAAAAGGCCCTGGGGGTGCTGGGGGAAGCGGCTGGACATGAGCCGGCAGTGTGCCGAGGTGGCCAAGGGGGCCAACAGCATCCTGGCTGGTATCAGGGGTGGGGTGGCCAGCAGGAGCAGGGCAGTGACCGTCCCGCTGTACTGGGTTCTGGTGAGGCCGCACCTCGAGGGCTGTGTCCAGTTCTGGGCCCCTCAGCACCAGAAGGACATGGAGGTGCTGGAGCGTGTCCAGAGAAGGGCAGTGGGGTGGGGAAGGGGCTGGAGCACCAGTGTGATGGGAGTGGCTGAGGGACCTGGGGGGGTTCAGTCTGGAGAAGAGGTGGCTCAGGGCAGACCTGATGGCTCTCTGTGACTCCCTGACAGGAGGGGGTGGGCAGGGGGGGTTGGTCTCTTCTTCCCAGGAACAAGTGATGAGGCAAGAGGAAACAGCCTCAAATTGCTCCAGAGGAGGTTTGGATTGGATATTATGAAAAATTTCTTCACTGAATGGGCTGTGAAGCACTGGAACAGCCTGCCCAGGGAGGTGGTAGACTCACTATCCCTGGAGGTATTGAAAAGACATGTAGAGGTGGCACTTAGCGACATTGTTTACTGGTGGGCTTGGCAATGTTAGATGAATGGTTAGACTTAGACTTGGACTTTTAAAGGTCTTTTCCAGCCAAAATGATGATATAATTCTGTATTACCTTTGCCTTTTACTTCCTGCATCACTCCTGAAGTTGAAAGGCTCTTTTGCATTCCTGGTCTTCTCTTCTTCCCTCACAGCCTGCAGGCTGTGCTCCGATGCTCCGACGGTAAAACGGTGATAGCGCTGAGAACCTCCTCTAGGTCTGCCTTGGTTCAAAGGTTCTGGACGGACTGAGCATGAGCGTGTCCGTCCTAGTGAAGGACGTACCACGTACTTCCTTCAGCAGCAATGTAATGTCTGGAATGCTGATTTTGAGAGATGTTGAGCAACTCCTGTCATTAAATTATGGTTAGAGCACTCAGTATTTCCCAGGAGTGGCCCCTGGGGACGAAGAGTGAGAGTGAAGATTCACACCTCTATTTTAGGCAGCATTAGGCAACTAATTGAGTTGTGTTTGAACAAAGTCAGAAACCTGATTTCCTTAAGGAACCAGCAGAGAAAAATGAGGTACCTTTGGGGATGCGTCTGATTCCAAATGTCAAAATGCTCCTGGAAGAAACATATCCTATAGAAAAGGGCCATTATCTGTAAAAGTCAGGTCTGCATTAGGGTTTTTTTTTTGGGGGGTCCAAGATCTGTTTCAAGTCTCAAAAAACTTCTTGTAGGTAACTTTCCAAAAGTCAAGGAAAAGAAGGTTTCGAAGCAGTATTCAACCTCCATGCCCTAACTCCCAGCGGAAGTGTAAGACACAGAAATGTCTTAATAATGAAAGACTGATCTAGAATATAGAAAAAAAAAGAGATCAGTTTTAGAAAGAGAAATGTTCTTTAACCTGGTCGCAGGAGCATGTGACAGATTTCAGTCACCCCAGCTGCCTTGTTGACTATCAACTGTTGTGTCTGGGGGAAAAGCGTGGACATCACCTGCCAGCGTGGAGTGACCGAGGCTGGGTAGATACATGGGGAAACATTAAATCCATGGCTTGCTCTGCTAATTGAGATAGCTGCAGGTTCTGAATTCATTCCGGCAACGGGAAAGCGTCACTTGGAGTAAGTGGATTGCTAACGAGCGATTCTTTGGCAGCCCAACAATAGCGCGATGAGATTAAACAGATGTAATGAGAATTTGTCTGCGAGTATCAGTTTACTTTCCATTAAAAAATGGAAAATTCAGCTTTTCAAGCTGAAACGTGGGGTTTAAAACAACAAGGGGTCTAGAGGAAAAAGAGGTTCTGAAGCGGCAAATAACTACTGGCTAACGTTTGGACTAGTATTAGGCGGCGGGTTCGGTTTCTCGTTGGGAG
This sequence comes from Psophia crepitans, assembly GCA_013399095.1. NCBI lineage: Eukaryota > Metazoa > Chordata > Aves > Gruiformes > Psophiidae > Psophia > Psophia crepitans. The sequence continues at coordinate 55,207 of VWZZ01001951.1, forward strand.
CGATGGCTCGGTTGGAGAGCTGAGCCGCTCTGGGCTATTTTTCCCTTCATTGTAATTTTGACTCGTCTTGGACACAGTCCTCCTAGTAAAGGACTTCACATTTGAACAAATTGCTTCTCAGCCTGAACAGTCCAACACAGAGAAGAAAAAAAAAACCGACCAGATGCTTGTCTCTTTCCCAGAGGGAAGAGCGCAGTGGTCTAACCGTCAAGTCTGACGGACCTAATGAGCGGTTCAAGCCCTGGCAGTCAGTCAGAGGTAGATAATGCAGACTCAATATTTTGGCTGGGGACTGGATGGTGTAAAGAATTAGGCTCCGGCAAAACAGTTTCCAAAGTGAGGTGACAGGAGATGAAAACAAAATTTGCTCAGTAGTGTGATTTGTTGTCAACATGACTGTTCTGAGTTCACTGGGTGTTGGGACAGGTGTCTTCTCAACCATGACATGAGAAAATTCAGGGGAAGGCAGGAAAGAGGCTTAGCTCGTGAAGCTGGCGGAATGCAATCTGCTCTGCGGTTGCACGGCCCTGGTTTAACCCATCCTGAACGTTGCGCCTGCCCCAACCCGGTCAGGCAACGTTTCCACGAGGTACATGAGAGGATCTCAGCAGCTTTGACCGTCTGTAGTCGGTGGCGAGGAGTTTTCCCAAAGTGAGCTATCAGTGCACCCTGTGGTCCCCTGCGGATGGGTTCAAGGCCAAAGATACACAGCCAAGAGTAAAACTGGGCATGTGGCTGCACTTCCATTACTGACAACATCTTGGGATCACTGATACCACAGAATCATGGAATGGCTTGGGTTGGAAGGGACCTTAAAGACAATCTGGTTCCACCCCCCTGACATGGGCAGGGACACCCCCCACCAGCCCAGGCTGCCCAAAGCCCCATCCAACCTGGCCTTGGGCACTGCCAGGGATCCAGGGGCAGCCACTATCATTATCTACCTGAGTAAAGAGTCCCTCTCCATCCTTTTTATAAGACCCCTTTAAGTATTGAAAGGCCACAATTAGGTTTCCCCGGAACCTTCTCTTCTCCAAGCTGAACAAGCCCAGCTCCCTCAGCCTGTCCTCGGAGCAGAGGGGCTTCAGCCCTTGGATCATCTTTGTGGCCTCCTCTGGACTCACTCCAGCAGCTTCATGTCTTTCCTGTACTGGAGGTCTCATGAGGGCAGAGTACAGGGAGACAATCCCGTCCCTCCCCCTGCTGGTCAGGCCTCTTTTGATGCAGCCCAGGACACCGTTGCCCTTCCGGGCGGCCAGCGCACACTGCAGCTACCACCGGATTTGAAGTCATAGCTCCGGTACAAGGTCTAGTCTCCTACAGGTCGGGTCCAAGAGGAAGGCATGATTGTGCAGCCTCGCTCACAAAGGTTAGATGCTGTCAGATGGACAAGTGTGCCCTGAGGTGTCAAAATCAGTTGCTGCCCCAAGGAAAGGGCGCAGAGGGCCACCTAGACCAGAGTATTGGGTCTGGCACAATTTAGCAGTAAGGTGTTGCCAATTATGAATTCAGCTGGATCTAATGGAAATCTCTTGCTTCTCTGATTTATAAGAGTTGTAGGCACTTCCTTACAAAATCTCTGGCATTTAAATTTAGAGGTCATAAATGATTTTCTTATCATTTAGTATTAGCTATAAAATATCCGTATTTTAATATATTAGTGCGGCATTAGCTGTAATCTTCTGAGACCCGCTATTGACTGAGAGTCTGATTTAGCAAAGCTTTTCAGCTCTTGCTTCCTCTTGCTCTTGTGACTCATCTGTTGACATCAGAGGGGCTTGTCTGACTGTTCATGCACTTAAAATCAGACATGGCCCCGACAGTCTTTTGGGTATTTATATAAGAGTAACTTCTGTGCCCTGCTAGTTGTGTAGAAATGGCTTTGTTTTCAAACAGAGGGGTCATCTGGTTGAGCATGGGGGTCAAAAGAAAGGATTAGGCTCTTCCAGAGTTTGGATGACCTGATCCTAAAGGAGTTGTCTGAAAGTGATGCATTGAAACTGTGGTTTTTTCACTGTATTGATGGTAATCATAGAATCACAGAATAATTAAGATGGGAAGAGTCCCCCCAAGATCATCCAGTCCAACTGTCCTCCCACCACCTATTCCCCACTAAACCATGTCCCTAAGTACCACATCCAACCTTTCCTTAAACACCCCCAGGGACAGGGACTCCCCCACCTCCNACAGCTTCCTTTCAGGTAGTTGTAGAGGGCAATAAGGTCTCCCCTGAGCCTCCTCTTCTCCAGACTAAACCCTCCCCCACAGTTCCTTCAGCCGCTCCTCATCAGACCTGTGCTCCAGCCCCTTCACCAGTTTCGTTGCCCTTCTCTGGACACGCTCTGGGGCCTCGATGTCTTTCTTGTGGTGAGGGGCCCAAAACTGGACACAGTACTCGAGGTGCGGCCTCACCAGGGCTGAGTACAGGGGGACGATCACCTCCCTGCTCCTGCTGGCCACCCCACCCCTGATACCAGCCAGGATGATGTTGGCCCCCTTGGCCACTTGGGCACGCTGCCGGCTCATGTCCAGCCGCTGTCACCCAGCACCCCCAGGGCCTTTTCCTCCAGGCCCTTTCCAGCCACCCTGCCCCCAGCCCGTAGCGCTGCCTGGGGTTGGTGTGACCCAAGGGCAGGACCCAGCACTTGGCCATGTTGAACCTCATCCCATTGGCCTCTGCCCATCGGTCCAACAATGAAGAACCTCAGATGATGAGGTCAGGTGGAGACACCTGTATTTTACATGCTAAAAATTTAAGGCAAAGGAACATTGCCAAGACTTTGCCAGTCCTTGGGGAATCCAGCTTTTGCTGTCAGCACCGTCGCTTATCTCCCAGGGCAGTTTAGGACAACGGATTAGTGACGCTAGTGTTCTTCTAGCACCTTCTCTGGGGAGCAGCAGCATTTGCTGAGGTTGAGGGTGCAGTGTTCAGGATTTGCTCTGTACTCTGAAAAACTCAGAACTTGAAATCCATGGAGGGAACGTACAGGTTCCTGAAGGGAAACCAGTGCTTGCAGGGAGAGGTGCCTGCGGTGGGTAGGACTAACTAGGGCTGCGCGAGTCTGTCTTGGGGAAAGAGTTGGTAAGAGGAGACACTGTGACTCAAAAGACTTTGCTCCCTGGAGAGCAGAGTACAGAAAGAGCATCTGGAACCCAGAAGATACACTGAACTCCTTGCTGAAAGCTGTCATAAAACGCGCGTAGTCTCTGAAATCATTAAAAATGAAGCAAATCCACTCTTCAGCCTAACTCTTCCAGGCAGCTTCCCCATGTAAGCACGAGGAGTTCTCAAAGGGCGTGCTCTGATTTTGGTAAACCATGGGGGCACGACAGAGTCTGTTGGGCACAGGTAGACTTGAAGATAACCTTCAGGAAAATGCCGTGAGAGAAGCTGTGCTTTTTGCAGGGGAGGATTGAATTGCTGAATTTCTGTAGCGTGTGCTGGCACAAGGTACTCTGGACTTTGCCCTCACTCTCTTTAGGGAAAACAAAAATGTTTCCAGGAGACTTCAAAACTGCTTTAGGAGAAGAAACATCTTGGCAATCCATCAGAGAACATAATGCACCGGAGGCACCTGAACATCTGATGATAAGTCACTGAGAGTTTCACAGCTACATTTTACTCCGAAAGAAGGTCACTTTCATAAATTCATAAAGCTGAGCTGACTCTCACGTGGCTTGATGTCCAGAAAAGTCCACAGTTCATCCAGCTGGGACAGGACCAGTACCCACTTGCGTAAGAACAGAAAATTCAGCAGTTTTTGCTTGTGATCCTGTGGAGAAATGCCAGTGGTACCTTCCTGTAATTTCCAGAAAGCAAACTTTTCCTAAGGAAATGTCCATCTGGAATTATAACGAGTACCAGTGAAAACGGAGGAGTGCTGACCTTGAGAAGAACAGCACGCGAGTGAACTTTGCTGAGACATCTCTCGCTGCTTACGCTTGATAACTTTGAGAGGATCTCAGCTGCTGAAGTGTGGGATCATCGAAGGAAGAATGACTGGGTATCTTTAAAAGTTTGGATATTGCAGTGGAGAAACCATTTAATCCTGTTTGTTACAGCAGATTTACTGGCCTTTGTTCAGTTTATGAAGTTGTGGGAGGAGAGGGGAAGAACTCATTTATTCTGATGAAATAAGGGAGATAACAAGAAGGTCCAAAATACAGCTGCAGCCTATGACCTGAAAAGTGAGCTCCAGAAGTCCAGAAGGAGCTCGGGTTGAGGGCACGTTTGATCTGCGAAGGGCTCTCCGGACCGGCGTGGATGGCAAGCGGTCACCTTCTCCCAGCGGTGAGAACCAGGGACGTGACCTGACTGACCGTGCTCAGCCGCCGGGAATTTAAAAGCACGGTGGATGTGTGCTTGCTGCAGGAGGGCCCCACCACCGGCAGCGCTCTGGTGGATGGTCACCTGTGACGTTGTGACAGTTTTATGGCTCAGGATGGAGTTATTTCAGCTTAAGCGCTGTGTGGACGCTTACTTAGAAGCTGCTCGGTGCCCAGGAGAATGTGAGCTGATGCAAGGACGCTGCAGAAGAGAAACAACATTTCGATTTATCAGCTTGACTTGCAAGTGGCAAAACAGGAATGGTGATTAAACTCTAATCACAGGAAAACAAGGACTTATCATGCAGCGTTAGACCTAGATTTCTCAAGGCAGCAAATCCAATACTCTGCTTCAGAGGAGGGTGAAGCCGCAGCTGGCACCGCGTCCTTCAAAAAACACGCCGAGGCAATTGAAGTACTTGTTTGTCCAGCAAAAGCAAACAGCGTTCTCTCTTTTCATGAAAACTAGAGACTATTTTATCTCATCGGTCTAATAAGCTCATTAATTGTAAGCCATTTATTTAATTGAAGGCTCTTTGTAAGAGGGACTAAAATCTGCGCTGAGGTATGTTGCCGTACTTCTGGAGTAACACCGACGCGGCTGTTCTTGCGGCTGCTCAACACTTACGTGAAGAAAAGCACGAGCTAAACAGAAAGAACGAAGAAATCAAGTTAATGGAAAGCTTCCACCGATAGGGAAGACCGTACGCGGGATGTTTTGATCTCGAAAAGCATTCCCACTGTACCTGGCAGGAGAAGGTTTGTTGGCAGCCCGTGGAGAAGACAAGATTGCGTGCGTAGTGACCGGGGCAGTGGTAAGACGAGGGTCACCATGCTACCACGGGAGAGCCAGCTAGGAACGAAGCCCTGGGATTTGGCAGGAGCCCACCTCAGGGAGAGCAGCACGTTAAGAGGTGGTGGGGTGAAAAACCCAGGTAGGCAAGGAGAAAACTTCGCTGCAGCTTAGTTTGACTTGCACCAATTTTCTAATTACGTTTAAAAGGCACTTAAGTGAGTGTGATGAAATTATGTGTTCTGATCTGCTGCCTAGTTAGATGAATTCGTAAAGGTGTATAAAATATTCCTCGTAACAAATGAAAGGGGAGTGGTAATTCTGGAGAACAAAATTACATGAGAAGGAGGTAATTGCACATAATCTTATGGTGGATAATAGTACCTTAAACACGGTTATTGGGATGTAAAAGTCGGTAAAAGAAACGTTCAACTTTTTGAACGGGTCTCTTGAGGTAGAAGGAACCAGATCCTGGAAAAAGTACTGTGTTACCAGAATAAACTCCACAGTCTTCTGCCTTCAGTAGCCCGTTGATCACCGCACAACATGGTGGGGGTTAGAGAAGGAAAAGCCTGCTTGTTCATACCGGGTGAGACGTACAAAGGAAATCGTACGTGATGGAAAGCATCACCACTGAGCTGAACTCCTACGGCCCCGGGGCAGGCTCCATGGTGCCGATCAGAGTATCAGCAATAGCCTGATACGGAACAGCTAAGAGGTTTTCATTGCCTGGGCAGGAATGGAAATCTCCTTCAGCCTAGTGAGTGCTTTTAACCCCTCACCTTCAGGGTCACGCTTGCTTTTATAACTTCTCAGTCCATGAATCTCCCTTTTTTTTTTTCTGGCTCAGCAGAAGGGATGGGCTTTGGCCGAGGAAGGCAGCAGGTTTTACTGGAGAAAATGTATGTGCAAAAAGCCTGCTGGCAATAAACCTAAAAGTTAACCCAGGGCTTATTTTTAATCTCCATTGCAGGATCTACAAGAGTATTTAGGATCTGGATTTGACTTAAAGACCCTTCCCAGGGCTTGGCTCTGAGGCTGTAGGCAAAACGGCAAGACTTTTCCATAGGGAAGAGGGTTGTCAGGCAGTTGTCACCCATCTCACCACGTCAGGTTGCGGTGACTGACTTTGGGCACTTGTTTGTCCTAAGACTCACATTTGGCTTTATGGGTCTCTGTATCCCCTTACTTCCCACAAGACCCTTGATGCTTACTCCCACTGATGTGCAGCCTGTTTAAGGCACACAGGAGCTGCGTTCAGATTGAAAGCAAGAAAAAAAAAGCCCAAAAAACCCCAATAAAAGATGAATTTAGCGGTGAAGATCTGCTCACCCGTTTGTGAAGCTCATAAACCCCCAGCACACAACGCAGCGCGGTTGGCAGTCCATTCCTGAAGAAGCTCAAGGCAAAAAGAAGAGAGATGATGTGTCAGAGAATTTTCCTCCTTCTCCCTGACCACATTTTGCTCTTCAGGTTTCACGTAGCGCCTACGGTCCTGTGCTGGGCGATCGACTGCCATCCAGCTTGGGGTAGTCTTGATCGCGTGGATTTGCACCTGCGGACAGACGTTCCCCATGCTTTGAAGTCTGCTCCCCAAAGGACTGGTAGAATCTCGGAGAGAAACTCCCATCTCGACGTGGCTACAAGTTGGAGGTAAGATTATCACCATATGTCGCTCTGCGTGTCGAAATAGAAAAGGTCGTGGCCGCGTCCTGGCAGAAGTCTTGGTTCTGTTTAAAACAGAAGCTCGCGTTTGCTCAGCTTGCTATTTCTTCAGAGCCAAATCTGTATTTAGAGTTCAGAGGGGTTGTTTTTTTTTTTTTTGTATTTATAAAATTAGGCTTTGCAAGAGGAAAAGTGTTTCTGCTACAGGAGGAGACACTCCGGGAAAGGCTGATTTTGGAAGGGCGGTTTTTAGAAACAGGTTGTTGTGTGGCACTGCAGAATTACGGAATTGCGTGTTGGAGCGTGCGCGGGGAAGGTGGAAAGGAAAAAAAACCATCCCCAACCTCAGATCCCAGCTGCACGCAGTCCTTTCCCTTTCAGGAAGGGCTGCTCTCTCCTCACCTTCATGGTAGTGGACCAGATGCAACTCATCATGCGGGTATCTCGCTTTGCAGAATACTTGTTGAGAACAGAATCACAGAATCCCAGACTGGTTACGGTTGGCAGGGACCTCAAAGCCCATCTAGTTCCAACCCCCTGCCATGGGCAGGGACACCCCCCACCAGCCCAGGCTGCCCAAAGCCTCAGAAGCCGGCGCAGTCCTGTTCAGAGAAAATCCCTTTGTGTGTTTGTGGGAGTCCAGGGCATGGAGGTGTTTGACCACCAGTGAGAAAATCATCATTGATGATGCAAGGGCTGAAGCCCCTCTGCTGTGAGGCCAGGCTGAGGGAGTTGGGCTTGTCCAGCCTGGAGCAGAGAAGGCTGCGGGGAGCCCTTGGAGCCCCTCCCAGTGCCTGCAGGGGCTGCAGGAAAGCTGGAGAGGGGCTGGTTGCAGGGCAGGGAGGGCCAGGCCAAGGGCAAGGGCCTGAAGCTGCAGGAGGGGAGGTGGAGCTGAGCTGGGAGGCAGCAATCCTTCCCTGGGAGGGTGCTGAGGCCCTGGCACAGGGTGCCCCGAGAAGCTGTGGCTGCCCCTGGCTCCCTGGCAGTGCCCAAGGCCAGGTTGGATGGGGCTCTGGGCAGCCTGGGCTGGTGGGGGTGTCCCTGCCCATGGCAGGGGGGTTGGAACTAGATGGGCTGTGAGGTCCCTTCCCACCCAAACCATTCTATAATTCTGTGATGGCGAGAGCTGCGTTGAACACTCGGGCTGTATTTTTGGTGCACATGCAGAAGTAGTGATGGTGGTACTGAAAAGAGAGATAAGGCAGGTCACAGGGAAAGCGAGGAGAAAGAATAGACCAAAATACGAGCAAAACCAGAGGACAGCAGAGGCAAGTCGTGAACAGACAGCACCACGTGCCAGAAGTACGGTCTTGCAGGGAGGGATGTCTTGCAAAGGCAGAGCAGAGGATTTGATGCATGAAAGCTCCTGGGCACGGCAACAGGAGCACCCTTGAGAGCAAGGTGGGGCAAAGTCAGGCCACTGTGAGGAACAGAGTGGCAGGGTGCCTTCCCCAGGGTCTTTTCCAGAAGACTGCTGCCTGAGGAGTGGAAATTAACTCAATTAGTTGTCTGAGCTCCTTGGCTTTCATTTCCTACCCAACGTGTGCTTATTCCAGCAGCCAAAATGTTCCTGAAATACGCGTGGCAGCTCGGTACGTTCCGTTTGCAGGAAAAGCGGGTGGAGAGCGGCCAAGTAAGCTGTCCGTGGTTGGGGTTCCTCAGCTGCTGGCAACGCTTTTGCTGCTGTGGAGACCAAGATCTGACCTAAGGCGTGACACGCTCTAATTAAGACGAAGCAACGTTCGCCGGCTGAGCGTATTGTTTGCTGGGTTATTTTAAATGCTTCGTGCAAAAAAATTCAGGCTCAAGACACAGCCAGCGCCACCACCGGGGCCGCACGTCCTTTCTCTGCAAGGCCCTGGACGATGAGTACCCTCCACGCGCGAGTACGTCCAGCGATGCCGCGGCGCGCGACCCGGTCTGCTGTGGGGATCAGCACCTGATGCCCAAGCGTGGAGCCTGAGAGCTCCTAAACGTCCATTTACCCTCTTAGATCCAGCTCGCTCGCTGCCTGATCGCACTTGGAAGCGCTCAATCCTTTTTTCTTACCGTTTCACCCCAAATTATGGATTTTCTGGGTTACGTCATGTATTTGGGCTGCCGTTCAGCCGCTCCCTGAGGTTTAACACAGCCCTTTCATAGAATCATAGAATCATAGAGGTTGGAAGAGACCTCAAGGATCATCCAGTCCAACTGTCCCCCCACCACCTATTAACCACTAAACCATGTCCCTAAGTACCACATCCAACCTTTCCTTAAACACCCTCAGGGATGGTGACTCCACCACCTCCCTGGGCAACCCCTTCCAATGCCCGACCACCCTTTCCCAGAAGACATTTCTCCTCATCTCCGGAGCTTGCATCCTGAGCTCTGATGGTTCTTCCTTCCCAAGCGTTGGTACCGATGATCCTCAGCTGCAGGATCTTCAAGCAGAAGATTAGATGGTTGGGAGAGTCCTCCTCGTTCAAAACCGTGTCTCTTTGACCTGAGCGTTCCTGCAGGCCTGCGGAACAGCCGCGAAAGCCCACCCGTGGTGGCTTGGGGCGTTTGGAGGAAGCCGAGAACATCCCACGGGAGAGAGGAGGCGATGGTGTGGGTGGCGGGGAACAGGAGGGGTGCT
>VWZZ01001951.1:94227-105050 GCA_013399095.1 Psophia crepitans
CATAAAACTATTGAGGAGTGTCCAGAGGAGGGCAACAAAGGTGGGGAAGGGTCTGGAGGGGCAGGCGTGTGAGGAGAGGCTGAAGGGCCTGGGCTTGTTCAGGCTGGAGAAGAGGAGGCTGAGGGCAGAGCTCATGGTGGCCTCCAGCTTCCTCCCGAGGGGGAGCCAAGGGGCAGGCGCTGATCTCCTCCCTCTGGGGCCCAGCGACAGAACCCCAGGGAACGGCCTGGAGCTGCCCCAGGGGAGGGTTAGGGTGGAGATGAGGAGAAGGTTCTTCCCGCAGAGGGTGGTGGGGCCCTGGCACAGGCTCCCCAGGGCAGTGGTCACCGCCCCGAGCTGGGCTGAGTTCAAGCAGTGTCTGGCCAACGCTCTCAGCCATCTGCTGTGCTGGGGCTGGGCCTGTGTGGGGCCAGAGGTTGGACTGATGGTCCTTAGGGGGCCCTTCCAACTCCGGATACTCTATGATTCTGGAAGGGGAGGTTCTCTAGTCCTTGACTTGAATTCTCCAGAATGGTTCAGGAGACCCAGGAACCCTTCTGTCCCTCTCCCACTTCTGCAGCCACCAGGTCCCCAGGCTGCCTCCTCGCTAGAGCCCATTGCTTCTTCCTAGAAGAGCTCAGACTTATTTCGGGGACTCTGGACTGACTCTCTGTCACCGAGAGTTCATACGACTTCTAATTAACTGATCCTGGGGCAGGAGCAATGCGAGGACTGGATTTTCTGTTGATATTTTGAATTTCTTCATTCAACGCTAAGGGAAATAACTCCTATTACCTGATACCCGTGTTCCCACAAGCCACCTGCCTACTGAACATGCAGTTTAATCCAAGTGAAAAATCTGGAGGCAGCGAAAACCAACCAATTAATTGCACTCCGTGGATTTTCTCCCAATTTTCACTTAGGTGAATTTAAACCATTAAGTTATTTTCCATTTTAAATCTCCAGCAAACCATCACACTAAGCCAGCCAGCGATGCTTTTCCCTGTAAGGAGAATGAAACGGGATGAAAGCCTTGGGGAAGAGGGCACCAGTGTTTTCACAGCTAGAGTGGGCTTTTTGGGAGGAGAGGTAGTCACATGTTTAAATTCTCGTATTTCTATTCTAAGCCACGGGGACTTCACTTGGACCTTCACCTTTCTTGAAGTCGTATTATATAGAGTGTGTAGCTGATATAATATTTATGCCGTTCGCCTCACAACTGAGATTTAAATACTGAAATTTTTTATCTCCGTAGAAAGTGCAAATGAAAACAGAGTATTTGCAGATCATTGCGAACCGCGGTGCGTTTCCTTCTGGATTACTTTGGGGTAATCACCAAAGGGATATTTTATAACATTTAAAATACTTCCTCCCCCTTACTTGGTATTCAACGTGATCTCCTTGTCAGCTTGTTACTAAATGATTTTACAGCTGGTTTTTTTCTTTGCCAACCCTTGATTTTTTTAGTTAGGTTTCACTGAATATAGGGCTAGAAGAAGCTGGTGTGTTTGTTCAGTCCAGTCTTCCATGGTGCATTGGCCACTGCGTTTTCCTCCTGGTTCCTGATGGGAAACTTGGTGGTGGTGCCTGGGGCTACGGAGAGGTTGGTGGCCGCCGGATTATGTGCCGTGGTGTGTTGGTGCATGTTGGCTCATGGTTCTGCTGGATGGTCCTTTGGTTTTGTGGTGTAACTTAGAAGGAATTTGAGACAGAACTGTTGTGAAATTGGAGGCGCCACTGTATGGACCTCGCAGCTGGTGGAGAGAAGGTGAGATAGAGGAGAATGGTGGTGGTATCTACCTTGCCAAGTTTATAGATCACCTTTCCAAGATGGTCTGGACCAGTGCCGGTCTCTTGGGGAGCAAACCTGTGTGCAAGTGGGAGAGGGCACGGGGTTTCTGTTGGACATCTCTGACACTCTACCAGGGTCTTGAGAGGGACTGGCTGTGCTAGGACTCTCAGGTTGGGCCCAGTCTGCTTGCTTGCAACCGATGGAGAACACCGTAGGGTTCAGGTACCATGGGTGGTGGCAGGTGGAAGAGTCCCGTTGGTGTCCCAGCCCTGCGTGGCTTTGCTCAGCGTGGGTAGAGGCGACGGCAGCTTGCTGGTGGGGAGGTTTGCAGGCTGGACTGGCTGTTGGTGAACGGAGGAGAAATACATTGACCTCAAACGGAGTAGCAGATACCTTGGTAGTCCCTTTCCTGCCTATACTGAGGTGGCTCTTCAAAGGCGATGGCATCTTCTGCTGCCTGCTAGCGGGAGGTAAAGTTTCTAGAGAGTTACATTCCAATCGCTGCCTTCAATATATGCAGTTCACTGGCGCTGGGGGAGTTACGCGGATTTGACTGGAGCGAGAATTTAGCTGGCGATATGCATATTCAAGGCATCTTCAAATATCAGAGTCCGTTCGAGGGGCTTCCTCGGGGCTTTGCTAGAGCCGAGGCTGAATCCAGCGCGGCTGCCTCCCTCCCCGCCCCCATCGCAGCCCATCAGTAATTGTCGGAAACCCAGAAGCAAACAGGTAGGCAGGAATCTCCGGCAGCCCGGGATGCACCTTGATTGACAGCGGGCTACTGATGGCTTCGAGATTACAGGCTCTGACTTCTAAAGAAGAGCTTAATTAGCTCCGCTCCAAGAGGTCCATTCTCCCCTTCGTACGCGTGCATAACTCCAGTTGACATTAATGTGAGTTATATACCGGGAGGAGAATAGACCCAGAAGAACGTGGGGGAGGTGTGGGATGGAGAGAGGCAGCAAACGAGATGGTGGGGGGGGAGGAGGAGTGAGAGGGAACACAATGGAAAGAAAATGTTGAGGGAGTAGGTGCGTGTCCGGGGAGGAGAGGTGACCTGCCCCGCTGGCCGTAGGGATCCTGGGAGCGTGGGGACGTGCTCTTGGCTGCTCTCTTTTCTCACCCGGGGACATAAAACCGCGGCAGATGCCTGAGGACTCTTTCCCGAGGGTGAAATCCTTGAGAAATCTCCTTCCCTTGCCTCTTTTCCTTCAGAGACTCTAATTCCCATCCTGTTGGCTCCGTGAAGCACACGACAAAATCCCCCCTGGTTTCAGCAGCAGCCAGATGTGGGACAAACCAGATGTGTGTGGGGGTTAGGGGATGGAGGGGATGATGCCATGGGTATGTGAGGGGGCGGGTGGCTCCTTTTTGTAAGGGAGAAAAAAAAAAGGAGAGGGTTGGATACATGAACAAAAGCTCCTGTTTAAACTCTAGTAGAGACAAGAGAGAAGCGAAATGGAGTAAGACATAAACTATAGAAATGATGAATGGCTGCGTTTGGCACGTCTGTGTATGGGAAAGGAGCCGCTGTGCATAATTAAACAGTGGATAAATGGAAACGTGCACGGTCGCTACTAACTAAAGAGCGTGATAAATGAGTTATACTCCGTCATGTTCATATATCGCCTGCTGCAGGTTACCGGTGATGCATTTGGGCTATTTATTCTACTTCTGTTGCTTCAGCCAACTTCTTTGTGGAAGTAAACGAGACATGGTTTGATGCTTCTGCCCAACAGGTCTGCGACTTCGTGTTCCTCCAGTGTCTCTCTCTATGCTGCTGAAACTCTCTCTGGGACACATAAGAAATTCAAGACCTTTCTCAAACCCCATTTTTGCCCCCTAGAACTGAAAAGACTTTGTGTGCTTGGACTTAAATGAAGAGAATTGATGATAAACCTCTCGTTAGGGAACATACCGAGATCAATAGAAAAAATCACGAAGTGCAGCTTGCCATCATGACCTTTGCCAGGTAGTATTTTCAAAAGCACGAAAGGGCCCCAAATTATTTTTAAATAGTATTTTAGTATGTGGAGTCCATAGCTGGACTTTCTTTCTAGCACTGTTTCTTCAAACCTCAGACAGTGCTGAAGCAGCTGAAATGTGGGATGGGGAAGCTGCTGCGAAGAGCTTGGTGATTAGCAGGGGGGTTGTGAGGGATGGATGGATGTGTCAATGGTTGTCATCTTATCCCTTGCTGAAGAGCTCAGAGGGCAGCCAAAACCATCGGTGGAGGTGTCAGGTCCCATTGGTGGTGGGACACAGAGCTCCGGTTGGCCATGGACCCGCACACGTCCCTGATGTCATTCCACCGACCTGCCTGGTGGACACCAGCCTGGTGGCTTACCAGCCTGCCGATGGGCCCTCAACTCCCTCTGATCCAGAGGTGGGAATTGAGGTAGTGTATGGTGAGAACGGCTGGAAACTTGAGAAGAGATTGATTGAATACTCATGACCGAGTATTAGAGGAGGCCACTTGGTTCCCTGCTGAGGGACTGATCCCTCAAAGCCTGTGTAGAAGACCCATGCAGAGGTTGCATACAATGAGGTGGATTCCCCTTCCAGGTGAGGACCTGTGTGGGCCAGGGCCACTTGCTGGTAACGCAACTCAAGTAATAAATCCGTATGACACAGAGGAGCAACTCCGTGCTGCAGACTGGTTCCGTTCTCTCTCTGTGATCTGCGAGCACGTGCTCGGAGAAGAAACGAAACAAGCCGAGAGCTGTAGAGATGGTTGTTAAATGTGTTGCCAGATTGGAGAGCAGCGTCGCTGGATTCTCATCCTTTTTCCTGCCAGTGAAAATAATATCACGCATCAGGGCAGCTCGTATTATCAGTGTGTGTCCTGATTTATTTCAACTACTTCCAGAGATGCCTGAGATAGGAGCACGTTTCGGTGGGGGTGGCTCCCTCCCACAGCTTCCATTCATTAACGGTTCTGCGGAGTACCAATGGATTGAATCACTGCAGTAAAAAATATAATTTATGGGCATTAATGAAGGTCAGAAAGGTATTTGCCATCCAAGGGAGGTATGTCTGTATTATATTATGGCCCCAAATCTAAAATTTTCAGGTATTTTTGACTTAGCTGCTTTCTGACATCAACACAAAGTGCCTTAAGACCCAGAGGGAAATAAGTTTAAATTCACAATAAAAATACAAATGCAGATTATATTGAGCTTTTCCATCTTCTGTTCTTCTATTTTTTATTGGAATTTGATTGAAACCCACAATGAATCTATAAAATGTCTCCTCAGAATGTAATAAAAGGTAGGATTAATTTGCACAGATAGCGTTAATGGTTATATTTAAATAACAGATGTTTAAGTAATCATAATGTACAATCCTGCTGCAAACTCAAGTTGAATTTCAAAAATCTTTGCCTGTGAGGAAAAAACCCCAGATAAAAGTGACTGCAAACCCCAGATTTGCCTGTCGTAGGCTTGAGAAGGTCCCCATCAGGCTTTTCCACGTAGAGAAGTTGGCTTTGCAACCTTGGATCTATGCACGTTAAAAAAAGAAGCATCAGAGGGATTCGTGGGCCTGAGATGTGACAACACGAGCGTGACAACGTGGAGGTGACAGCACGGGCACTTTTGGAAGGGCATGCGCTGGTGCTGAGGTGGTTTTTATAAGGCTTTGGACCTTCCTTCTCCATCCAGCCTCTTCACGCTGTTTTCATTTTCACTGTCGGCTTTCCAACCACAAGATGCAGAAGACTGTGACCGCTTCCAAGCCCAAACCTCAGAGATTGAGCTAGGAGCGACGAAGTAAGGCTGGCTTGTCCAGAGGGAAGTTAAGAGCCTCAAATTCCCCACGTAGCTTCCAGAGGCACCTTGAAAGGTTGTGGCTGAAAGCCAACCTTCTTCAGCTGGGACAGGAAGCTCCAGCAGAAACCCTACGCAACGGCAGGATTAGGCACGGGGCGAGTTTTGCTGTTCCATTGGCTGTGTCTGCGTTACGTTCCGATTCTGTAAACCAAATCTGAATATCGCTTTCTTTTTTTAAGTCAAATTCCCTCTGACATGGGCTGCTGCTGCTGCTGACTGCAAAACCTCCTCCTTTGTTTTGGCTAAGTCCTCATCTTCGTTTCTGAGCTTGGTTGCTACCTGACAATCAAGATATAGTTCATTTTCTTGTGAGAACAAAATGTTATGAGGAGAATATGTTTCTCTTTTCTAGCTAAGATGAATGCACTTTTTTTTTTTTATTTTTTCTCAGCTGAATTCTGAAGGCAATAAACGCTGAACAAGGGAAAGAAAGGAAAAAGACACATTCAAAACCTGCTCACATACTCGGTCTTTTCTGCTCTTATTACTTTGGATCAGGTTATAAAGAGCTCCCTGGACGGGGACAGATTCTGAAGGGTGATCGACATCCACCAGCTCCGTTTCTTCTCCAGATTTTCCCCAAAGAGTGGGACGAGACACGGTGGGCTCTTGGCAAATGTCTTCGGGTGTGTAGTTAAACGAGGAGCCGTCGTGTTAACGAAGGTAACGCAAACCGTGAGGAGATCTCGGCGCTGCATCTCGGCGCGTGGATGCTGTTAAAGTGTCAGCTCCGCGTGAATACCGATATTAACGCTGGAGTCAAAACTTTCGTGATTTATAACAATAGGTGCTGCGTCGGCGCCGAGAGCAACCGGCAAAAGGAAAAGCAAACCTGGAGGGAAAGAAATGGTGGGAGGAGAAGATAATACGAGGTGATGGGACTTGAAATTAAAAGCAAAATACGGAGCGCTGCGGTAGGGAAGCCGGGCTTTTGGGCGATGCGGTACAGGAGTTTTTTGAGGTGGAATCTTTGGAGTGGTACCCAGAGGCTGGAAATTTTCTGTTCTTTAGCCCACTTTAATATTTATAGTGCTGATAAAATAGTGTGGCATGGGGCAAAGCACGTCAAAATAGCCTATTTAAACGTAACCTAATTATTATTTAGCTGCTGGGGTGGGAATCTTGCCCCTAAGACCTTGCAGGTTCAAGCCTGACCTTTCAGTGATGTCTGTGACCGCATTCCTGCTGTCTGGCTTGTTCTGTACTGCGTTGGAGTTTATTCCTGGTGTGACTCCAGCTCACTCGGCCAGGTGCGTGTTACAGAAATGGGAGGTAGTGAAGAGCAGCATGAGGAACATGTTTGGTCCCTGATCTTAACAGCGTGACCAGCAGGGCAAGGGAGGGAATTCTGCCCCTCTGCCCCGCTCTGCTGAGACCCCCCTGCAGTGCTACGTCCAGCTCGGGGGTCCCCAGGACAGGAAAGACATGGAGCTACTGGAGTGAGTCCAGAGGAGGGCACGGAGATGATCCCAGGACTGGAGCCCCTCTGCTGCGAGGCCAGGCTGAGGAAGTTGGGCTTGTCCAGCCTGGAGAAGAGAAGGCTGCAGGGAGCCCTTGGAGCCCCTGGCAGTGCCTGCAGGGGCTGCAGGAAAGCTGGAGAGGGGCTGGTTGCAGGGCAGGGAGGGCCAGGCCAAGGGGAAGGGCCTGAAGCTGCAGGAGGGGAGCTGGAGCTGAGCTGGGAGGCAGCAATCCTTCCCTGGGAGGGTGCTGAGGCCCTGGCACAGGGTGNGTCCCTGCTCATGGCAGGGGGGTGGCACTGGGTGATCTTTGAGGTCCCTTCCAGCCCAAACCACTCTGTGGTTCTGTGAATAAATGGCTGAGTAAGGCAGGGAGGGATTTGTACCTCTCTTCCTCTCCGGTGATTGCCCCAGCAGACGGGAGGTAACAGGTCTACCCAGGAGTGTTTCCCTTGGGGCTGTACCCTGAATCGGAGATGAGTGGTGGGAAGGGACGGTCGGCTGTTAACGTGTCACTGGTGTTCGCTGAGAAAGCAGGGAAGCAGCCTCCGCAGCTCGAGATGTGCGTGGCAGTCTGGTTAATAAACAAGTCCCTTCTGACCGCAGAGCAAATGCTCCGTTATCTAATGTGTAACGTAGTGACAGGGTAAAAAAAGCATCTTAAATACCACTTAGGGACTGCAGAACAACCCAGAGAGGTTTTTTACTGGCTTCAAAATGACAGTGACATCGAAGGTAGGGCATCACAATAGGCCTCAATCCAAGCAAACGGCGCAGGTCAGCGATGCAGATAATCCCCCCTTCTTCTTCCTCACGTGCAAGAGCCAAGGGCAGCCCACATATCCTACATCTGCTTTTATTGCTGAGAGCCAAAGACTGGGTTGGGTTTAAATGAAAAAAAGAAAAGTAGAGATGAAAGATAATCGTGCCAGAAATGTTGCTTTGGAATATTGACCCCTTTTCAAACTTCTCATTTAGCTCGAACTGGGAATTGTGGTTTTCGGTGAACAGAGGGTGTGTCACCGCCGTAGTTACTGAATTTATTTTGGAAAAAAGGATCCTGGCAGTGTGTCCACTTTGGGATGGGGAAAGGTTTGGTTTTGTTACTTTTTAAAGCTTTTGGGAAACCCCCCCCCAACCCTATGAAACCTTTCGAGCTCCAATATTTCAGTCTGTTCCGAGCATCAGATGACTGACAAACACATTTGATTAGGCCGTTCGTTAGCCGACTGCCTGGCTTTGCACGAGCAAACGGGAGGCGACGTCTGTGCCGTGGCAGCGAGCGGAGGAGCGGCCTTTCCCTGCACCGGTGTCTGAGCAATGTTTCACGCACCGAAGGCAAGAACGAGCGCCATCGATCCTAGCTATGCTCCAGAGGCTCGGAAGGGGAAAAAAAAAGGAAAGCAGCATCGATTTGGAAATGTAGGAATGGAATTGGGGGTGGTGTTTGCTAGGAAGGGATACAAAAAAAAAAAAGAGTGACCTTTCTGGTGCGCTCTAGCTGCTTAAATCAAACCGTAATAAATGAGGCAGCGTTTTTGGACAAACTAATCAATAGGCTGGCATAGTCAAGGAACCTCATATCACATAAGCTAACTGGGTTGGACTTCATCATGTGAGTGATAGCCTTGCGTGACTCCACGTAGTCCTTGAAAGCCTTGGGAAGGTGCACAGGGTTCGGGCAAGGGAGGAAGGCTTTCGCTGGAAAAACAACTCGTCCCGTGAGAGGCCCTGGGGAGTGTTTGCTCCATCCCCCCCTTGCTCCACGTCACCTCTCAAATGACCGAGTGGATGAGGTGCGTGCTGCTGGGCTGAAGTCTCTTGGAGGGACTCCTGGAAAAGCAGCTTTCCTGGGAAAATCATGCCCTTTGGTGGCATTTGTGGAGGCCCCATCTCTGGCAGTGTCCAAGGCCAGGTTGGATGGGGCTTCGGGCAATCTGGCCTAGCGTTGCATGTCCCTGCCCATGGCAGGGGGTTGGAACTAGATGATCCTTGCTGTCCCTTCCAACCCAAACCATTCCATGATTCTACGATTTTCCTGGTGTCCTGAACATGGATGCACGCGGTCTGCACAGCCTACAAGACATTCTCGGGGCTAGTGGTCCACCCCTTCACACGAAGTCGTCTCTCAATCCAGTGATTTCTTTATTTGTGGGGACTTGATGAGGTGATACAATTTTGCTGTAAAGCCTCGCTTTTCTGGGAGCTGGTTTGCTAGCCCTCGGTTTTATTGTACCGCGTTTGAAACGTTCTGCACAATAATAGTAATAATAATAATAATAATAATACTAATAATAATACTTTGCACCTTTGCAGCAGTTCTTTCCCACAAAGAACTGAGAGTACTTCAGGGAAATTCTCCAAGTATACGTGACAGTAAATCAAAGCTAGCTGTCATATTCCTACTTGTGCCTATCAAAAAAAAAGTTATTACAATTATTAGCCTTTATTTTGCAGATAAAGACGTTAAGAAAAGGGTGCCGATGATGCACGCTGAATTAGTGGCTAAGATCATCGCTGGGTTAGGCACAATACCAAATGGTCTTTGAAATGGTAGGGGTGTTTTTTTTTGCTAGTTAAGCTTAATTTATCCTTTTCTTTCTTTCTTTTCTTTCCTTTTTTATTTACAATCCATTTCCTCTGTGTTTTTCTGCCTAATTATTAAGAGTAATGTCACACCCCTTTCCCCAGCGGCATTCTACATGCTGATCTTCACTGTAATTATATTTTGCACTTAAATAATAGTTTTCACTCAGATTTCCAAGTGTTTTACAAAGGTGGTAAAATTTTCTCTCTGCAGCCTTCAGATAGTTGCACGTGACGTGCCCTGAACGCAGAGGTGAGTTATGAACTCGGTGCTCTCCCAAGACGGGACCGTGCCCTTTCCAGGCAGAAACGGGGCTGCTATTTCACAGCTATTATTTCCCTTTCTTCCCTGAACTTGTCCTTTCTTTTATACCATCGTGGAAATGGGATCCTACAGTCCTCATTCTGGCTGCTGGTGGTTTATACACGTCCTTTATGATGCTCAGCCCCCCGAGACGCACCAGCTGTAGCAAAGAGCTGCGCCTCCTCCTGAGGGCTCCAAAAACCGGTCACTTCTTTTGAGTTTATCCTAAGAAATACACAGATTTATTTTTTTCCCCCACTTTCACAGGCAAAACACCTATCCGTAGGTGTTTCTTGCTGCTGAGCACCTTGGGGTATAACAAGAGAGATCCTTCTACACAAGTTGTCACCTCTTCTTCTTCAGCGCAGACGAGAAGTGCCAATCCGTGGGCCGGTGTTATTCTTTCCTGTCTCACCTCCAAATGACCAAGGAGCCTCTTTTACAGCTTCCAGCCACTTTGTCAGACAAATTTCTGTTCAGTCTTACATTGGACATGCTTAAATCTCCACGGAAGGTCTTTGCCGAAGACGCGCTGTCCGTTCACAAATAAATAACGGGGTAGCTCGTTCCTAACAGAGCCTCTTTGGAGGAAATCCATCCTTGCCTTAAAACAGTAATAACAACGGAGAAATAATTCAATGTGGCAGAGTTAAGGTGCGATAAAACATTTATTCCTTCACACATGACAAGAGAAAATGTGTTTATGTTTATGTGGCGGTGTAAGATTTATGATATCATTAACTATTCATTTTCCTGGCTCTAACTGCTGGGGGTCTCTAGATGTGGTAGGCAATCGGGTTGCTTTCATTTAGCGGCCTTAAATAGAATAGAATAGAATAGAATAGAATAGAATAGAATAGAATAGAATAGAATAG
>VWZZ01001952.1:10678-76853 GCA_013399095.1 Psophia crepitans
TTCTATTCTATTCTATTCTATTCTATTATTTGAG
Source organism: Psophia crepitans (assembly GCA_013399095.1). NCBI lineage: Eukaryota > Metazoa > Chordata > Aves > Gruiformes > Psophiidae > Psophia > Psophia crepitans. Next base: position 10,713 of record VWZZ01001952.1, read on the forward strand.
GGGCAGCAGCTGATTTCTCAAAGTGGATCCCAGCTTTAGCTGTGCTCTAGTAAAGGTGTAGTTTTGTCTCATTTGAAAGCCTCCTGTGTTTTCCCCTCTGACTATGAAGAGAGTTCAGGGTAATTTCTCCAGATGTAGATCTCTCAAATTGAGGTAAATCCTGTCCCTCAGGTGATGTTGGGCAGGATTAACTGAAATGCCAGTCACTGACTTTGCCACCTTTGTGTTACTTTATTCTAGCTTTAGTGCAAAGTGGCTTAGACCAGTTTTATGTAGAGCTTGTATATTGATAGCAGAAAAACATATTGAAGAAATATGTGATTCCCTGCCCCCCCTCGTTTGCTGTAAATCACTAGAACCAGCCTCGCTGAGCTTTTCCATTGCTATCTCCCTGCCAGCGCAGGAAGCGTGTGAGGCTTCGGTTATGTGTAACACATGTTCAACAAGAGCTGGGTTTAGAGAGCGGCATAACTTTTTAAACTTTAAGCACTCATTTAAACAATGTTTTTTACTTCTGCTTTTAAGGAACGTTTTGGTTAGTGAGTGATACTAGTTTGGAAGCACTAAATCACAAAAAACCTCTGCCTAAGTACCTCCAAGGTAGTTGATGACTCTGCTCTGCCAGTCAGCTCCATCCTCGCTTAGCAATGTATGGGGATGAGGGACTGCCCTGTTTCAGACTGGCCCTTGACTCTTCACAGGGGACTGCCCCTAAGACTAGTTCATAGCAAATGCAGAGATGTCTTCTGTGATGTGATCTTTCCTTCCCAGTGCGCTGGGCCGTGGCTGCTATTAAATTACAGACAATATTGCATAAGCCACCAGACTGCGAAGATAATTGACCTGTGGTCACAAAAGACTTGGCTTGATGTGTACTGGTGATACAGCAGTGAAATTAAATAAACAGTTCATCTTTTTACTGTCACTGTGTGCAGACTTGACCATACATGTTTCTCTGTGTCATCACTGTGGGCTCAGACATATTCTGACAGGGAGGTGCACCTCACATTTTTGTGGGTATGCAGCAGTGGAAGCTGTGCAGGCAGTGGTAGTCCTTACCTGTATCTGTGTGTAGTGTTTCCACAGGTCCCTTTGCCTACAGGGCTGAAATCAAGGCCAAATGGGTGATGCCTGACATGATCAGAGGTATCAAGACAGACTTAAGGAGCAGCAGAGAAGAAGTAGGAAAATCTTATGGGGAAAAATAATTTAACTATCTTGAAATTCTGATTTTGGCCCTACGGGTTGCGTGTGTGTCTGTGGGAAACCGTTTTCCTTTCTTCTTTGGAGCATTAAGCTGTTGATGAACAAAGGCACAAAAGAACTGGTTCTGGAGAATGAATGATGCTCTTGTCTGTAAGCGTGGTCATTCCAGGGCAGCCCCATGGGTGCCTGGAATTTAGCCCCTGCTGTTGTCATGTTTTTCTAGGACTCCAGTTTCCAGGACTGCAAATGCTATATATTTCATGAGAATTACAATCTTTTTAAACTGTCCTGAGAGATGGAAAATTTTGGTCTCCTCCCTGCACCTCTCTCCAGTAAGTCCTTTTCTGCACCTCCCCCTTTCAAGGAAACAAAAACACAGAGTAGCCAACCTCTGGGTTGCAAATATTGATTTCATGCAAATGAGATGGGGGGAAAAGCCAGATGCAGTCAGTTTTCTGTCTCCTTTACATGGAAGTAATACTCCCTAAGTGCTCATCTAGTTAGAAGAGAGCAAAGACAGCAAGCGTTGCTGGTTTTTCTTTTATAGAGGTACCTGAATGTTTGAATAGGAAGTAATGCACAGTGAAGGAAATCTCTGGAAGCGTTTATGATTGCCATCTATTAGGAATGGAAAACTAAGGAGAATAAGCAAATGGCATTCAGATGTTCCTCAAAAATATTTTCAGCTCTTCCTAATCGACTGCCGTATTTCTCCTAGCTGCAAAGTGCAAGAATTCTTCTTTTGCTGAGTAAAACTGGGTAAGAGGTGGCTCTTTTCTCCCCTTCCGTCCCATGTGTCTCTCCCCCAACTTCCCCAGTTACAGTTTTGTAGATTGAAACACAAATCAGACAGGAATGAACAAGCATGGTATTTAAAAGGAGCGTGCGGATTTGTGACTGCCGTACCTGCCAAATTTTGATTTTCTATAGATACTTTGCACTGAATGAAATATCTTTGTTCTCCTCTGTAGGATTGTTTACTCAATGTAATTACTTGTATCTTGAATCCTTATCACTGAACTCCGAAGTGAAATCCTTGGTAACAGAGACACTTTCCTGTGACTTGCTTTAGTTGTATTTATAACTCTTTTTTTGGTCAGAGTGTTTTTCTGTTACTTAAGACTGATGATATGAACTAGTTTAATGCTTTTCCTGAAAATTTTAATCTATTTCCCCATGTAAGTTGTTTGCTAAACAAAATGCTGTAAAAATAAAGAAAGGATAGAGTCAAGCTAATGTGCTGTACGAAGTTTTTGAGTGGCCAGTGGAGAACAGAGCCGTTGTCGTTCGTGACGTATGTGGAACCCTTGGCACTGAAGAAGGTTCTGTATTAAAAAATGTTGGACTTGTCTGAATAGATAATATCTGCAACCTTCTGTGCCAGGGAGTGTTGCTGTGTTGAGTCAATGACGACTTTCTGTCAGAGCCTAATGAGAGAATTGTCTTGAAGCACGAAGCCATACAATCTTGAAGAGACAAGCCAGCCGTGGTTGAATGAGTGGCCCTCAACAGTGTGTTCCTTTGAGCTTCTAAGCCTTGCCTTGTACTTGTGCAGTGAGCATCCAGGAGATTCATCAGCCCAAAGAGGCTGTTCTTCATCACTGGACGCTCAGGTCTGAGTGGAGAAGTACATCGAGGAAAAAACAGAGCAAAAACCCCCAGGGAACCACTGCATGGTGGCCACTTCTCCTCCAGAGGAGTGCCTTTATATCACCTTGGGGACTATATTCCTTTTTTTTTTTTTTTTTTAAATACTCTAATCTTCAGCTTCTTTGTAAAGATTTTCAGGACAGTGGTAAGTAAGAAAGTGATTTCTCAAGCCTTTTTATACTTTCTCAAAATACACACAGTAGGTAGAGATCAGTGTGTGATTTGTTTTTTTTTTGGTTGTCAGTGATATTTTTTGAGACTAGGAAAGCATAGTTAAAAGGCAGTTGCAGTGTACATTGTATGTGATTATTGTCTTTAGAGTAGTGTAATACATGATCTGTTGTCAGAACATTTTTCTGATAAATGCTTCTTATGTTGTTTTTTAATCAAGCTGGGAAGCCTTCTTTGGCTGAGTGCTCTCTTAGGAGCTGAATGGGCTTGATGTGCTCTTTGGATGGTATATTCGATTCTCTGTGCACTATTCTGAAACGATCCATGGGTCCGTGGTGTTTTGTCTTTTCCCCTTTGAACTTCTAATATCCCAAAAGAATAAAACACAAAGCATTTCCCTGCAACTAATATCTTGCTTGTCTGAATGTCCCTAACGTAGTTTTTCAGCAGATCTGGTCATAATCCTCAGGAAAAGTCCCCATGCCTCAGTCATGCAGAGATACTGCTGTTCTTTCCCGTAGTCTTTCTGCTGTGGTATTCGTAATGATTCAAAAATAATCAACAAAGTCCATTTACTGGCTCAATTTTTGTTTTATTACATTTCCAGTAGGATACATAGCGCATAAATCTTCTCAAAGTACACTTGAAATAGCTATAAATGGCAGCTGAAAATCTTTCAAAAGTAGTACACAGTTCTCAGTCTACAGGAGGATTTGTCAGGTGAGCATGGCCACCGTTTTGCTGTCCTTCTCACTGAGCACTAAGAAGACGGAAGCATCTAAGCAGCAAAATGCTAGGGAAAAAAGTGCCCCTTTTCCTGTTGCAAGAAATGTTTAATTTAGAAAAGTAACCAATGCAGCTATGAAAAAAATATCCTAAATAAGCATATGGGTTTTGATTCTGCACGTATTTATGTCAGTTCTGCAGCTTCTGTCAATGTCAGCTGGACAGAATTAGACCTCCATGCTTTTTTTTTTTTTCCTGAGTTAAATGGGAAGAGCTTATCTGTCTGTTCTGTTTCAGAGGCTTTTATACCATCATTGGGGTAACGATAAATCTTGATACACCTGCCATAGTGGCTCTGTCCTTTGTTGATTGACTTCTATGACAGCAGCCATGAAAGAAGAAAGGGGTGGAGTGGGAGGACAATTCGGAGGGAGGAACAGGCAAACATGTTCTGAGATCACCAAAAGGCATTTGAAGGGAGAGAAACATTGGTTACCTAAGTGTATATGTGTTGCTCTTGATTTACAAAGCAAATAAATGGGGAAAAAAATCAAGTATGTAAGAACAGTCCTAATGCTAAGCCTTTGCAGAAAGGCTGACTTCCCTCAAGTGGTTCGCTGAGACAGCAGAAGGGAGCCAGCTCTGGCCCAAACGATGTCTCTGGCAACTCAGGTAATAAGGCCAATCCTAGAAGCTTTGGAGTCATGCCTGTTTTAATGAAGTTCATGCAATTTTTGTGTCTGGCCTGACTCATCCCCTGCTGCCTCTCTGCACAGAGTAAATTCGTATCTTTCTGCAAAGTCCAGGTTGTGACTACTCAGTTGTATTGAGATGTCCCAGAGTCTGGGTGCTGCTGCACTGGCTGCAGTGAAGCACTGGAGATCTACATCGGAGTGAGTTACCCTAGTCCTCACCCTGTGGTGGGAAGAAAGGCATTCATCCTAAAGGTGAATCTCCTCGGTCTCCTGCTTTCCACTGAGAACAGAGTGCCCAGGGTGGCTAGCTCCAGTGTGGATCTCCAGTTTTAGATTAAATGGATATTCCTGCAATTTACTGACTACTCTGCCTGCAGAGTGGCAAGAGTCGCTGATTCAGGAGGGCACTTAATCATGTGCATGTCCTTGAGAGAAAGAAATTTTTAAAAAAAAGACAAGGGGAGAGGAGAGTTTAGGTATGTTAACTATAAGTAAAATATTCCCTGGTAGTCCATTAAAATGTGAAATATCAGGCAGGTATTTTCCTGTAGGAGATTAAACCTTTCACTTGGCTGTTGCATTTCAAATCCTTATTTAAAACCTACACATTTTTAAAATTTGCTAATTCTGTGTGTATATTATTGCACACACACATGTACAACACAGACATTCTTGTCCCTGCAGCATATATTCTGCCTGTTCCTGCTGACCAGTGCGTGCTCACAAGGCAGACATGCCAAACCTGTGAGTTCAGGGGCTGCAGATGCCAAGGGATTTTTTATGTGTGTGTGTATAATGTTTGTCTGTACAGACAGGTTATGTATGTTTATGTCAAGGGACCAGTTAAGAGACTGGCTTCCTGCTGTAGAAAACACAGAGCAGGACTGTGTGTAGCTGTAGCAAAAGCAGCTCTGACTCTGGAGAGCTTGTCTTTTCAATGGATGGGGCAGACGTGGTTTTGTGGAAAGGAATAATCCAGGAGCAAGGTGATCATGGTGTCGGGTCAGACATGTCGCACCAGCGCTGTAGCTTTATGCATAAAAAAATCTGTTCAAAAATGTGCAAAATGATTTAGAGTGTGTAGGAGGTTACCAAGGAGAGATTAACTAAGAGAGGGAAAAAAAAAAAAATCCACAAAAAGGGTACATCTTAATTTTGTCTAAACCAAAATGAGTCTTTTTGTTCATTGTAATTGTGATTCAGGGTAGGAGAATCTATGCAGAGCTGGGAATACAGCAATTCGGTAACACAAACCTGTAGTCTCCCCTTAAGTTACATGAAGCCAAAAAACCTGACCTTTGTCTGTGGCTTTCAGGACTCAAGTATTCCAGAGAAAGTAGAAGAGAGAAACTGGAAAATGGCTAGGAGGGACCTCAGGTGCTCTCTTCGTGCATCTTTGTTACCTGGAGGCTTGTGCTGCAGATGTCGGTGTCCAGGGACAGTTCCTGTCCCCAGTCGGTCCCGGCTGCTCTCCCTCCCTCGCCCTGGGTTTACACGCCTTCACTCGGGTAGCTGAACACTAAGCCAGTCCTGGAAAAATGATCCAGGTTATGGAAAAACATCCTTTAAAAAAGCCATGGAGCGATGCTAGGCATAGTGATTGAACTAGATACAGGAGCAATTACAGCGCTGACAGATTGGGTAGGAGGAAGCAATCGTGGCTCGGCCTCAGCCAGCGCGGGACGTGTGTTGTCATCCTGGCTGTGCAGCTCCGCTGGTAGGCAAATGCCTCTCAGGCTATGCAAGAGGAAAACATACTGTCGTTTTGTTCGCAGGCAAAAGCAAACCCTGAATATAGAGTTTCGCGCACCCTCTCGAGTCCTCCTGGAGCAGCATTCAGTGATGCACAGACCTCCGAGACCCTGTATAGCACAGGGTATCTCTGTGCACAGACCTCCGAGACCCTGTAGTTATAGCACAGGGTATCTCTGCGCACAGACCTCCGAGACCCTGTAGTTATAGCACAGGGTATCTCTGTGCACAGACCTCCGAGACCCTGTAGTTACGGCACAGGGTGTCTCTGCACCGCCCTGAGCTGGCTGCAGCCGCTCGGGATGAGCTGCATGCATGAATCCTGCCGGGACATCAGTCAGGAGGAGGATTTTTGGAGCAGTGTGCTGGGTGCTGCGTTGGAAGGCAGTGTGAACAGTGGTTGGAGAGGCTTGGCAGAACTGCAGAGTCGCAGTGTGAAGAGGTAAGGGATGAGGCAGGGAGCAGTCTTACCTTTATAGCAGGATCTAAACCTCTCTCCCTGACCCCAGACATGCAAGCAAAAGAGGTGATCGCTTTGTTGCTGAGATCTGGAAATTGTACTGGGGTTTTCCTGCCTTGAGTGCTATAGGTGGGAGGGCATGAGAGAGCTCTGCACCTTCAGCCACAGGTAGGTGGGCTGGAGCTAACACAAGGTGGGATCCTGGAGTAAGAGGAGCAGTTGTTAAATGTAGCAAGTGTGGGTTTGTTCTGCCAAGTCGCAGCTTGAGCAGAGAACAAAGGTAGGTGGTGGCATGAAGTCCTCGCACCCTCCCTGAGCTGAGGCAGGGCTTGGCTTTAGGTGCTAAGGTACTCCTATGCTCCGCATCCCAGAGAGCCGTTTTATCTACAGGGAGAGCTGCTGATGAGTGGAATGGGTAAGTTATGTTACTCGGGAAAAGAAGAGAGAAGTAAAGGTTATTCTGGTGTGTAGCTAAACTCTTCGTTCCCCTGGAGATTCAGTTACCAAGCATAACATTTTTGTGGGAAAAAGATAACAAAGACCTTGTTTGGCTTAAGAGGCAAGGCAAAGTAGTCTCCCAAATTTTGGTGGTTGTATTTGTGTCTTACAGAAACCATGGCAGTGATGTTTGTGAAAGAGCCGGTGTGTGGCTCTATGTCACTGTGGTCCTATTCCTAAGTAACGCTGATTCTGCCCAGCTCTAGCGGCAACCTTCACTGCAGATCTCAAAGCTCTCTTTGTTTTTGTTCCCACTGAACAATTTAAAAACCCGAGGCACAGGGAGGTGAAACATGTCAGTTACAGACGTATATGACACCCGCCTCAGGAGCGTGAATGCATCAGTGCTCAGCCATCACTGCTGCGGCTGGGCTGCCGCAGTCGTGTCCCTGTCTCCCCTACTTGCTTCCGTGCCTCACCGGAGCTCTTAATTTTGTTTTGCAAGATTTGCAGAGGGCTATATCTGGGCCCAGGAGTGTTATTTTTAGAGTTTTGAAAATAGGCTAATGTACAAAAAAAGATTTTTCTGACAGTTTAATGAACCTTTTTTTTTTGATTGGGGGCTGGGAGGATGGTGCCAGGAAGATTGAGAGGCTTTTCATAGACTTATTGAATCATAGTTGTCATTTCATGTCATCTCCTTAGTCATGTAAGGGACAGAGGGTCCATCTGTGGTGTTAGCATCCTCCCAGAGCCTCACGTGCATTGTCCCATCCCATCCCTCCCCTAACCTGTTTCCAAAACTCCTCCTTCCTTATCCCACTTTTCCTCCCTCCTGCTAGCCCCTGTCCTTCAGCGCTGCCCCAGATGTCTCCTGCGCCTGCTGCCTGCATTGTCAGCTGCATACAGATTGCATTTCCCTGAATCGATTTTAAGGAGCCATTGATGGAGGCGGATTTCAGGAAAATGCCTACTGTTCATTGCTCAGTTTCTGCCAGGATGGGTTTCAAGTGTTCATGTTCCAGCTAGGAGGTTCATTCAAGGTCTGGAGCTGGGCAGATGCTGCAAAGACAGGCACACCAGAGAAGTGATTGTCCTGGGTTTTCTGTCTGTATCTGTCTCAGCCTCTTGGGAAGGGTTGTTGTCCAAAAAGCAGATTGATTACCCTGTGTGCAGTAAGCCCGTTCTCTCACACGCAGGAGAAATACTGCTTTTTATTTGGGCCTGGGTGCTCCGTGAACTTCCACAAATCAAGCGCACCCAATGCCAGTTTCTTCGTTATATTTACACACGAGTGTTACAAGTACACTGCCCGTTACAATGATTGGTTCAGATTTCTCCATCTAGCGTGCAAACTAGAACGCATGCTCAGTGCTTTCCTCCACCTTTATCTTTTGAGTAGGTGGTATAATGGGGGTAGGGGGTCCATGGGTCGGTGGTCGCAGTTCCCCCTGCCGGAATTACCTTTCCCCTAGTTTCCCGGTACTTTTGGCAAGTCCAAATGGTTCTTCAAGGCTTGCTGGTCAAACTAGCAATTTATCAGTTATGCTTCTACTTCTTGACAATCAGTCTTAATTATATACATGAACCAATACAGGGGTAGGGCTACACAATGGTTGCCCTTAGCAGCAATGGTCTTGGTTATATTTGATTTTGCTATAACAATTTCCTCCGTTTAAGACTTACAAAGTTTAAAGCACTTTTAAGTCTCACACTAATCCATTATATTTCCCTGGCCTACAAGGAGCTATGCACTGAATAAGAGAACAGGTAATAATAATCAAAATTGCAAGCAATAAGACAAATAGAAATAATTGTTTTAATCAACTCAAATTGGGAAGCTATGAAGTCAACCAAGAGAGATCCAATCCTTCTTGTTCAAAAATTTAGAAGCTAGCTCTTTCAACTGCTGGACCTTCTTTTCTACCAGTAGTGAATTGTCAGAATGATTGAAACAACACATCCCTTTAAATTCTTCACACCCATGATTGTGTCTCAATAATAAATAGTCTATAGCCGCTTGATTTTCTAATGTAGCCTCTCCAATGTGAGTCATTTCAGTCCAAGACCTGTTAAAACTTGTGAAGTGTAGTTTATATCCTTTACCAAGGCACAAGCAATTCTCTTTAATGTGTGGTAATTCATAGCTACTCCGGCTCCTGCCGTTAATAGAGCAGCAGCTACCATCTCACTATCGCTATACGAAGTGACTTGGGAATCACAATCCTCAGGCAATCGGTGGGCGGTTCTTTTTAATCTTTTTTCGTGCTTTAGGTCATCTTTATTTACTAATAAAGGAGCTAATCTTCCTACAGAACAAGGACCTCCAGTTATATTAGCAGGTACATAAGTATAAGCAAGCCGTCCACAAAGTAAAAACCACCCGAGAGGTAGTTTGAGATGGGCCCAGGCATAACTCAGATTCTGGGTTTTATTACAGGTTAAAGGGGGCTGGAGACGTGTTAGGTTTTCACATTTTGAGGTACAATTTACAAAAGTGACACACTGTTTAGCCGGAAAGGTTCCTTGTACTTTAACTTTTAACATTCCTTTTTCCTTGATTTTAGTTATTTTCCCCATATTATATAAGTTGTGGTAAGTCAAATTAATACCAAAATGCTTAAACATTGTATAGTTCCTTAACAGCTCTAAGGGGGTTGGAACTCCTATGAAACAAGAACTATACATTTCTCCTACCGAATTCCCTGCATCTGTACAGGAGGACGGCATGTTGGTTACTTCTTTGCTTAAAAGTTCCCAGAGCTTTCTATTTTTATCCCATTTTGGTAGTAGGATTTCAGAATCATCATTTCCTATCCAAGACATCAAGATGCTTATAATGATCAACCCTCTCATTATCAATTATTTTAAAGAGACTGGATTCGATATACCGGCAGTACAAAACTACTATCCCTAGCAAGACTGTAAGACTGTACAAAATGTTTCTCGCTGGGTACAGTCTAACTGTGTAAATGATTCTGCGCTACTCCAAGTACAATTCATCAAATCTGACTCAGCCTTAATTTCAAAGGTCCCCTTTGTACAGATGTCCGCAGATGAGAAGGTGCCTTCCTTATTTTAGTATAATGGATCCGTGATTCAATGCCCTTGAGCTTCACTGCAGTATTTGTAGTTAGCAGCACCCGGTAGGGTCCTCTCCGCCTTTCCACGAGTGGTTCGTCTTTCCACACCCGTAAGTACACAGAGTCTCCGGGCCTGATGTTACGTGCTGGTGAATCCAGAGGCACAGCAGCTTTAACCTGGATGTATCTGTGAAGAGAGTTAATGACTTTGCCCAAAGATATTAAATAGTCACTCAAAATTTGTTCTCCTGTCAGGTGCATCTGACTATCTTTTCCCATCAAATTTGCAACATAAGGCTTTCCATGTAATATTTCAATGGATGAATTTTCTCTTTTGTTCTAGGTGTTATTCTAAGTAGTGCCAGTGGTAAAACTTTGGTCCATTTCATTTGTGTTTCCTCCCATAATTTTCTAATTTGCTGTTTGTTTGATTCATTTTCTCTACCTTTCTATGAGACTGTGGTCTCCATGGAGTTTGCAAATCCCATTTAATTTGTATAAATTTAGAAACTTCCTGAATGATTCTGCCATAAAATGCATTCCTCTATCAGATAAGAATCCTTCGGGGACTCCCAATCTAGGTATTATTTCTTTTAGAAACTACTTTTACCACTTCCCTGGCTTTGTTGGTACAACATGGGAAAGCTTCTGACCAGCCTGAAAAGATACCAACAACTACTGATAAATATTTATACCCCTTGCATTTTGGTAACTCTGAAATTTGCCAGTGATTCCCAGGCATAGAGCCTCTTTTCACCTCTCCTGATAAGGACCTTTTCTGAACTTCAGGATTGTTTCTCAAACAAATCTCTCATCCTTGTGTGATACCTTTGGTGATTTTCAACATGTTAATGCCTATTGCATATGTTCTCACCATTTCTATTAAGGCTCCCACATGAGTAGTACCACGAGTTTGTTTCATGAGTTCCCTCATTATTTGAGGGGTAACTATACATTGTCCACCTGGAGTTTTCCACCATCCTTCAGAGTCTTTATACACTTTAGAAGCTCAGCCAGTTTATCTTCCCTCCCTGTATACTCAGAGACATTAATGTTAAAACTCCTTTCAGAGACTAAGGCTGCAACTTTTTATGCAGTCTCATCAGCCTTTGAGTTTCCTTTGATTATGCCAGTCTGTCTGGATTGGTGAGCTCTGCAATGGATCACTGCCACAGTCCATTGACTGCTTTGAGCAATCTTAAAATTCCCTTGCTGTATTTTATTGGGTTTCCTTGTGATGATAATAATCATCTCTCCTTCCAGATTGTGCCGTGTGCATGTATTATTCCAAAGGCATATTTCAAATCAGTGTAAATATTGGCCTGCTTTCCTTCTGATATCTCCAAAGCTTGGATTAATGCAGTTAATTCAGCCTTCTGAGCAGAAGTGTTCACTGGCAATGACTTTGCTTCTGTCTGCTTTTCCAGAGCAATGACAGCATGTCCAGCCTTCTACTCCCCATTTGATGACAAAACTGCTCCCGTCAGTGAACAGCTCCCAGTCAGGATCTTGTAAGGGGACATCTTTTGGGTCTGCACAGCTGGAATATAGTTGTTCAACAGTTTGTAGACAATCATGCGCTAATTATTCTCCTCCACGTAGGGGTAACAGAGATGCTGGGTTTAAGGCACTAGACACATTCAATATGACGTCATCTTGTTTGAGCAGTATTGCTTGGTATTGTACCGTTCTGCTCGGGGATGGCCAGTGGTGTCCTTTCTGTTCTAACACTGTTCCAGCAGCGTGCGGCACATAAACAGTGATTTTTCTGCCCAAACTCCTGAATGACTTGTGCCTTTTTCCATGACACTCGATATCCTGCTAGCCCCAAAATGTTCAATAGACTTACGGTTTCTTTTTTTACATTCTTCAGCTGTGTCCATCCCCAGCAGTATACCCTTTACATACTGTAACATTGGCTTCCTTACCTTGCCACTGTTCCCAGTTCCTTCACAAGTACATTACCAGAAATCGTGGGGCTATTCTTGAATCCTTGGGGAAGCACTGTCCAGCATAACTGCATTTTCTCTCCCATCATGGGACTTTCCCGTTCAAAGGCAAACAACTTCTGGGTTTGTTTTTCTAAGGGAATGCAGAAGAAAGCATCCTTCAGGTCTAACACTGTAGAATAAACATTAGAGTCAATTATGGTAGTTAACAAACTATAGGGATTAGGCACTACTGGATGGACATCCACTGCTATTTGACTGATAACTCTCAAATCTTGTACCAATCTGTATTCCTGCATATGTGACTTCGTAACAGGTAGAATTGGGGTATTATATTCTGACTGGTACTCCTGTAATAGTCCGTATTTGAGGAGATTGTTAATAATTGGTTCCAGTCCAACATGGGCTTCTAATTTCATAGGATGCTGGTTTTGTCTTACCGGTTTAGCTCCTGGCTTCAATTCTGTTTTTACCCATTTGGCTAATTTAGCTCTTCCAGGTTGCTTGGTTGCCCATACAAAAGGGGTTACAGTGTCCTCTGTCTCAGAGAGGGAGTAGATTGGTACTTCCTTTTCTTCATTTTCCGTCCTCTTCAGTAATTCCTGTAATACTTTTGTGCTTCCTAGACATTATTTTGTAGAATATGAACTCAAATTTTGTTTTTATCAAAGGTTATTTGCACCCCTAGTTTGTTTAACAGCAAACCTTCATGTTAGAGGTATAGGGCATTCTGGCATATATAAAAATCCATGTACAAATACTTTATTCCCCATTTTGCATATAATTGGTTGAAAGAAAGGTCTAACCTCTCGTTTTCCCGTTGCACCAACTACAGCCATGGAATGTTTACTCACAGGTCCCTTGCAGCTATTTAATACACAATAGGTTGCCCCCATATCGACTAAAAGTTTACCTGTATTGTTGCCCAGCCTAACATCACCCAGGGGATTCAGCCGAGTATTCCACTTTCTCAACCCCCGGTCCCCATCAATCCGAGTCCTCATTGACAACCCTGATTAGTTCCTCTGGTATCGGGGCTGTGGCTGGGACGGAAGTCCAATTAGATTGTCCTTTTGGACACTCATTTTTCCAGTGTCCCTTCTCTTTACAACAGGCACATTGATCTTTTCCTAGTGGAATACTAGTTCTTAAGTTCTGAAGTTCCTTCCCCGACCTCTTTCTTGTCCCTTTTGAAAACCTCAGCCTTGGCCTGAGCTTGTATGAAAGAGGCTGCAAATATTGCTGCCTTTTGCTTGCTTCCTTTCGCTTTCTCCTTTTCCTTTTCCTTCTTTTTTACCTCTTCCCTGTTACTTCCTAAAAGCTTCACTACCTTCCTCTCCGTTATTGACACTTTATTTATCTGGAGCCACTAACATCTGAGTATCTTCCTCCTCCTCTTCCAGCTTCAGGCACCTTTTTTCTATACTGCAAGCAGAACAAAACCTTGATGCCTTCTTCATACCTTCCATCATCATCATTACATTTGAATCAGAAACTAAAAAATTACGTTGTTTTCATGTTTCATTATCATTTCTCAACGAGTAAAATAAATCAGCATACGGTGCTTTATCCCATTTATCCAACCTTCTACAAAATAACATCAATTGCAAAATTGTATTATAATTCAAGGATCCTTTTTCTGGCCATTTTTCCTCATCGTCCAATTTGTAGTTTGACCACCACTGAGTACGATATTCTGTCAATTTTCTTTTTATTAAGGCATCCCCTCTGACCTTGCCTCAGTGTTTTAAAATACAGCCTCATGGGGAGCAAGGAGTTATTACTGACTGCTGGGTGCCCGTGTTTTTCTTTCCCAAAAAGAACGTTCTAAACCATGGTGCCATGTATTGCAGTCGTCACTGCCAAGCATATACGACTGCTTCCCTGATGCAGGCGTACAGTAACCCATGGAGCAGTATCTCTTACGGGAAGCGTTGCACATTGTATTGCTTACCGTCCCGGCTGGGGCAGATACTCGTGGGGTCCCTGATCAAAGGGTCAGCGCGTACTGGAGTCCGGAGAGCGGCGTCTCCCCACTGGTAGCCAGCAAGTTGGTCCGGGCAAGGTGTCACAGCAGTCCCATCATGGCAGTCCCGTCTGGGTCACCAGAAACTGTTGTCCAAAAAGCAGATTGATTACCCTGTGTGCAGTAAGCCCGTTCTCTCACACGCAGGAGAAATACTGCTTTTTATTTGGGCCTGGGTGCTCGGTGAACTTCCACAAATCAAGCACACCCAATGCCGGTTTCTTCGTTATATTTACACACGAGTGTTACAAGTACACTGCCCGTTACAATGATTGGTTCAGATTTCTCCATCTAGCGTGCAAACTAGAACGCATGCTCAGTGCTTTCCTCCACCTTTATCTTTTGAGTAGGTGGTATAATGGGGGTAGGGGGTCCATGGGTCGGTGGTCGCAGTTCCCCCTGCCGGAATTACCTTTCCCCTAGTTTCCCGGTACTTTTGGCAAGTCCAAATGGTTCTTCAAGGCTTGCTGGTCAAACTAGCAATTTATCAGTTATGCTTCTACTTCTTTACAATCACGTGTTCATTAGTACATTGTTTAGATGTACATGAACTAATACAGGGGTAGGGCTACACAATGGTTGCCCTTAGCAGCAATGGTCTTGGTTATATTTGATTTTGCTGTAACAAGGTGACTTGTCCAGGGGTGATATGCCTGTGTCGGCTTTGAAATCATCATGAAGGTGGTCGGTGCTGCGTTACCTGAGGTAGGTCATGTGGTTCAGGTCAGTTGGGGGATGGAGAAAATGACAGTTTTGTCCTTAACTCTGTTCCAAAAAAAAACCCAAAAAACCAGAAGTGGGAGGAGGCAGTGGGGCAGAAGCTATTGATCTTGAAGTTTTGTGCTTCCAGGAGGCCATCCATCCGCTGCCTGGTGCTGATGTGAGCGCAGGTTTGGATCACTAATCCTTTCCTCTGACCCTGGGGACTACACATTTCAGAGAGCGCGAGTGAGCAGATGGATTTTATTAGACTTAGAAGAGCCAAGTTTTAAACTAAAAAAGCTTTCAACCTTGTCTTTAGCAGAATGGTGTTGACATGGAGGTTTTGTCTTTCATACTGCTTGCCTCTTCCCTCCTTCTCTCCCCCACCTTCAGCACAGTGTTTAAAACCCACGTGAGCACTGCCCACCTAGTGATCATGGCAGCTGTTTGTCATACCAAGTACTTCCTATGTATCTTACCTCATATTTGTTTTGGCTTAAGATATAGCCCCGTCCTCCACATGTTTACCGCTGGAGGTGTTCCTGCTGACATCTGCAGGAGAGCAGCGAGTCCAGCTGTTGACCAAAGCGATCCTAGCAGCAGCTGCTGCCCGTGTGGGGTACGGACTTTCTCAAAGAAGCTGCGATCATGCCCTGAACACAGAGTCTTATTTTTGTTAATGTCCTTCCAAGATAAAAGGCAACAAAGATGACCACTATGTATGGACTAATTAGCCAGAAGCCTCCATGTCATTTGGCGTGATTCAGATGTTACCCTGCTAATTCCAAGTCTGTTCCTCAAGCACAAAAATTGACACACAGGAGTTAAGAGCAGGTCTACATCACAGGCTTATGTCAGGGAGGCCCAGGGATGTGTGATGTTTGGCCAACACAGCTGTGCTGACCAGGAGTCCTCTTCAGCACAGACTTCTGCTAGTTATACCAGCAGAACGTTGTTTTTACTGTATTGCTGGCGTGGGGGAGGAGAAGCTTTCCTGCAAGTTCAGTGCTGCCAGTGTGAGCCCTGTCAATGGTGACCTCCTTTTACCCATCCTGTAGACCCCAGTCTGGCTGCTCTGGCAGCCTCCCTGGTAAGAGCTGGCCTAAGTGGGTGCGGTTGTGAGGTTCCAGTTAGGAAGCCAGGACTGTGTTTGCTTTTATTGTTTTATTTTTTTAAGAGTCTCTTGAATGCATTTTTTAAAATGCACGTCTTGTTCTCAAGAAGGCTTTGATCTTGTTAATCTTTTCATCTATGCACCAATCTGTTGTGTGAAAATGCTGGAACGTGCTTTTATTGTGGTGTGGGGTTTCTTTCAGTTTTCTTTTCATTTTTTGCATGGTTTATAGAATTTTTCTTCCCTGAGACTCTCGTTCTGGCTTAATCCTGACACAGACGTGTCGGGTTCTAGAGTGCCACTTTAGGCTGTGACTTTGAATTTTCTTTGCAGGGATTTCCTGATACCAAATTAAAACAGTTCTTTCTCTTTCCTCACATTGAGACATAGAAAGCATTTTGGGCAAATCTGCACGTTCAGTTGTGAGCAGACACGAGCTCCCTCTGCCTGTCTCCACCAGGGGGGATGCACACCAATTTTGAACCCAAGGTCTTGTGGTTGCTACCGCATGGGGCAGAGCCTGGGCAAACTTTCCCTGCTTTCTGTCCGTTACTAGGTCGAGCAACTGGTGTGTTGCTGTGGTTGTGATCATTTGGCCAGTTCAAGGCATGGGCAATATGATTAAATCCATCTGCGTTTGGCCATATAGACTTAGCCTTAATCTCTGTTGATTACATAGGCTCTTCTCTCTGAGTTCTTGCCATGGGTTTAGACCTCAGGTTATGCTTTCATAGTTAGAGCTGAGCTTTCCTAAAATGGCCATCTGCTCGTGATGGCAGCTGTTCTCATGAAAACCCTTGTGTAAATGCAGTCGTATCTGTAAAAAATAAAGCCCTGTGATATAGTTTTAACCCAAGGAAAAGTGGAGAAGGGGTCATTTGACAGCCAAAAAAAAGAGATCAGAACTGTACCTCCTATACATACCTATCAAAATCTAACCTTTGTAACAGGTCACTACTACTGAGCCAGATCAGGTTCTTCGCAGTTGTTGGACCCTCACGGAAGACAGTGGGTCACAAGGTGTCCTTTGTAACTTTCCTCAGTGTAAACTAGAAATTGCTTTACTTAATAGCTGATAGCATCATGGTAATAGTTGATCTCTTCAACTGGGAAAGGAACTGATCCTTTTGGTTCTGTGTGTAACTGTGGGAGAGTTTGACTTGTGATGATGGGCTGGAGCGGAGGAGGTTGGAGCACGAAAGGCAGCTGCCTGGGCAGCGTGCTGCCAGAGCGCGCAGCCTGCTTTGCACAGCCTCCTCATCACAGACATCCTTGCTTTAAACGCTTCTGCACTGCCTGCGGGTAGGCTCGAGGACTGCACCGAGGTTTCCCACAGGCTTTGTGTTGACCTTTCAAAGGCTGACACACTAGGCAGTACTTCAGGATCTTTAAATATTCGTCCTTGATATTGTTGACCCGTCGCAGGTAAGTGTAAACTTTTTGGTTTATGAAAACATCATTAATTTCTTTTTCTGCCTCTGTCTTTTGCCTAGGTCCTGAGGGAGACTAATAAATTGGCTGAAATGGAAGAGCCACCTTTGCTACCGGGAGAAACCATTAAAGACATGGGTATGTGGAGAGGAAATGCCATATTGTTTGCTGACCAAACAGATTATAGAGCAAAATACCTTGGCGGTCATTGACCAACACCAGCAAATGGCTGTTGTTTTGAGAACCGTGATCAGGTTGTGCAGTGGCTTGATTAATGAAGCATCACATGAGCCAAAGTAACTTTATGTGTCCTCTTAGCACGTAGCTATTAGGAGGCAATTCAACATACCTTAGCGTGAGTGCTGAGGCAGCTTGCACAGCTTTGTGTTTGCTGCCTCTGAGAGGACATGGATCAACTGTTCCAAGTTGTGCTTGCCACAGGGTTCCTTTGCAGGTTGGCACAGCACAATTCTGTGCCAAATTTCTATTGCAAACTGCAGGAGAGGATACAGTGTTGTTGCAGAGAGTTTGCTGTGCTATCGGGATGGGTCTTTTTTCCTTTTTTTTTTCTTTTTCTCATCCAGACCTTCTGACATTCATGGGGTTTGCTGATGCACGGTAATCCCAAAGCTCGAGTAAGCCTCTTGGTTAATTTTCTGTGACAGATTTTGCATTCGCTAGTTTAACATGTTGCCTTCCTCTTGAAATGGCGTGGAACAAAGCAACATC
Organism: Psophia crepitans; assembly: GCA_013399095.1. NCBI lineage: Eukaryota > Metazoa > Chordata > Aves > Gruiformes > Psophiidae > Psophia > Psophia crepitans. The sequence continues at coordinate 28,845 of VWZZ01001952.1, forward strand.
AGTCCTAAAGGAAACCCAGTACTCTACCAAAAGACCTCACCCAACAACAAAACAAATCTAAAAACAAACAAACAACAACCAAACCAAAACAAATCCCACCTCAGTGCTGTCCTTTTTCTCAACTCCTTTCCTAAGGACTCCGAACTGATACTGCTGCCACCGCACTTGCTCCACAGGCAGTTAGCTCTGTGGAGCGTCAGAATACAGCAAGGCTGTATTCTGAAGGGTTCCTGGGAGTGGTCTGTGAGATCAGACTTAGCAGTATTTTGTCTGTTGGCAAATGATGTGATGAGCCACCTAAGTCTGTAAGGCTTTCAGAGTAGGCCAGAGAGCAGCTGCCTGGTCCAGCAAGAAGTTAGAGGTAGCATAAAAGAAATCTTTGTTATTCACCAACAATAATTATTTCCTGTTAAAAGTGTCAAGAAAGGCAAATGTGATTCTCTTGTTATTTTACAGGAAGGGGAAGAAAAATTATTTCAGCCAACCCAGTAATCTGGGGTAAGATTGGCCCTATAAAAGACAGGAATTCCATAAGCAGGGAAATGAATAAATCCTGGTTGAAGTGTCTTTCTCCCATATGGATTCTCTTACATCTGCCAAAGGCTGAGCTTATTAGAGTTTCCCTTGGTAGTAGCACTAGTACTGCCTCTCACACCTGGCATCCATGCTCACAAACAGCGAAGGATCTTAATGCCATGGAGATCCTTGTTTATCAGATAGAGATTGCTGAAATCAGGCAGCGGTGGTAGAGTTGAGGGCAGGCAAGCCATGTGCGTACGTGCATGTGGACATGTGCAGTGCAATTAAGTACAATTGTTTCCTAAGAAAACTAAGCTAATAAAATGTAAATGTGAAAGATGATGTGGCTTACAAGCTGGAAAGGCCAGTGTTTGAGATTGTGCCAGGGATTCCTTACCTGGAAAATATATTTCTAGCACCTTTCCTTTTTACCCAGAAATTCTGTTCCTTTTCAGATGTAAATGCACTTCTCTCATTAGTAGATTCTGTTTTCCTTTTTTAAACTTTTTGAGATTACATTTTGAATAATGGGAATTCTAGTGGAAAAACCAGGCGGGCTGCCCTCACCCTTATTATGCTTCATGAGTCTGCTTTCAAACCTCTGTCAAACAAAGTGAGTAATAATTGGCCAATAATGAAACACTTGGTTTAATGAGAACTGGCCAGAAGCATTTTGTGTTTAATTGTCCTTCCAACAAATGCCTGTAAATTAAAGTAAATAATGAAATTGCTAGCATGTGTATATATACACATATATATTTGTTTTCAAACAAAAATTCGCTCTGAATTAGTCACACCTGATTTTTAAGGGTCCTTCTCCATATCCAAATCCCGAGAGTCCTTGCAGAGGCAGAGCTGACTTGAGGATGATTTAGTTATACCGGTTGCCAGTGCCCTGGAGTAAGGCAGTATCTCTTCCTCCAGGCTAAATCTCATGAGATAAAGGTAGAAACAATTCAGGTCCCAGTCCTGACACCTCAGTCTCCTCACGCCTCTTGTGTGTGGTGGCTGTCACCTTGCTGGGAGGCGAGCTGTCCTCCTGACTTCATACAGCCCTTTCGAAATGGATCCCTTGGGGTTTGGAGACTTGAGGTTATTAAGGTGGTCCAGGGAGTTCTTTCATGTATCTGGCAGCTCTGGTCAGTGGGTCTCCTTCTGAAAGGATCTCTGTGTATTTGAGGGGCATCATTAGTTGTCGGTGCTAGTGTAAACAATTGCCACAGCACAGCCAGCCCACTGCTTCAGTGACAGATGTGATGGGTCACTGCTGGGCGGGGGAAGGGGAGAGGGTATGACTTAAATGTTGGCATTTTTAATTGATGTAAAACAGAAGGGCAGTTAGGGGAGGTGTTTGCTGTGGAAAACCAGCAGCACCTTCTACCTTTTGCTGGAACAACTGAGAAATGTTTGAGGCCTTTTAAGAAGGGGACTGTTTTAAGTCACCATCACTCAGGCTCAAAAATAATTGAATTGTTGCAGAGTAACTTGATCGCTGACTTCAGACTTAAAATCAGGGGCAGCTGGGTGCTATACAGATTCCTGGCTGCTGGAAATCACTGTAGTTCTCCTGGCTTTTAGCACGAGGGCCTTCATCCCAGGGTTGACTCTGCGTGCAAGGGTGTGCAGAAGGACCCAAGCATCCTAAAAGCCACATGTAGGGGAACAGCCTGCTCCTGGCCTTGGTGGCACAACCCAGCTTGCTATCGATCCTCAGCTTTTATGCAGATTGTTGTCAGCTCCAAATGTATGCATCCAGGCAGGAGTCATCTCTTTTCGCGCATGATGTTCTCAGCTACCGGCAAGGCGTTGCTCAGGAAGAATAAACAGTTTGCAGCCGAATGCTGGCTTTTTTACAGGGGCAGCAGTTCTGTGCAAGTGTAGGATTCTAGGTGATGGGTTTTGCTTGGAGTTCAATTTATACCCAGACTCTTACCTTCTACACAGAACCGAAACTCCCATGTTAGCTCTAGGCTAGAACCCTGAATTAAATTTGTTTTCACGTCATGATCCAAAAAGCAGAGCCCCCAAATATTGTTGCTGTTACAATTTTACTCCCATAAATTAACCATGAAATTAACAACATTTTCTTTTCTTTTCTTTCTTTAAGCTAAGGATGTTACTTACATCTGCCCCTTCACTGGAGCAATCAGAGGAACCCTTACTGTTACCAATTATAGACTGTATTTTAAAAGCATGGAACGGGTAAGCTTTTGAAACCATCTGCTTTTGTTGGCTACTCAATCTTTAGACCTAGGTGTTCTCTGAGCGTAGTTCTGTGTGAATCATGGCTATATGTTTGGGAATATGGGCATAAAGGAGCAGGAGCTGGGGATTTTTTCCCCCTCCCCTTTTTAAACTCACAAATTTCAACTGTCTACAGGACCCTCCTTTTGTCCTAGATGCATCTTTAGGTGTAATCAACAGAGTGGAGAAAATTGGAGGTGCTTCCAGTCGTGGTGAGAATTCGTACGGGCTGGAGATTGTATGCAAGGTAAACTTTTGTCTGTGTTTTACAATAGGGAAAGGGGAACATACATTTTAAAAGGTTTTCTCTGTAGTACTGTAGAAAGTTCGGCAAACCATTTTAGTCAGTATGACTTCACACATTTCAAAAAACATCTGATTTTAAAAGGAATTTTCAGGATTCTCAAACTCCACTGACTCGAGACGAGATCCAAACCTTTCTTCAGGCTTTGTGCTTTGTCTTTCCTTCACAGATAAAACCTAGGTCTGCATCCCACTAATGCAGTTCTCAGGGTTGCCCACCAGGCTGTCCCAGGAAGACTCCAGTCATTGTGGAGTACAGGATGGATGCCTTTCACTCCCTTGCATTTCAAGAGCAAGAAAGGGGCATGTTTCCCCCTAAATCATTAGCTTGTGTCTACCTGCTGCTGTGCTTTGTGGTGAGGGACTGGCATGTAGCCTTCAGTCCTCCTCAAGGCTGTTCTTTGATTTCTTTCAAGGCAGTACATATTTCGCCTGCGCCTCTCGAGCCCTCGGCATCATTGGAAATGCAAACTTCAAAAAAAATAACAATTCTCTTCCTTGTGTCTACTTATTGTAGACCCACAGAGTAAAACCAGTCCTAAATTCATACCTCTGCTGTTCACTGGGGCATGGCCCCTCTGCTTCCCTTGGCGACCACATGGGGAGAGCTGGATTCAGAACCTTGTAGGTCTTGGGCTGCTGAGAGCTCTTGTCAGAGCCCCCTGAAGGCTGAAAGGCTGCCACTTTCTGTACAGGGCCACATGGAGGAAAGAAAACGAGTCCCAGACTGCTCTGGTCACTGCTGTGATTTTGAGGCACCAGGAAGCTAAGCAGTCAAGCTGTGGGCGCGCTGATTCAAGAGCAGTTGATATAATCTGTACCAAATAATCCAGCTGCTCCCTCCTCCTATTGCAGTTGTGATCATCCCTGGCTAACATAGAGGTGCTTGTGCTGGCAAGCTGATTTGTTCACTGTTTTTATCTGGATTCCTAGTCCTCAACTATTTTGCCTGTATGCAAATTTGCACACACAGTCAGGTTTGGAGTGAACTACATTGTTTCCCTGGGTGGGAAACCCAGACACAAGCTATACAATAGGTATCTTGGCCCTATGCAGCATATATATATATATATATGTGTATGTCAGCCTGCTTGGCCCAGGTTGCAGAGCAGTTTACTGTGATCTCTATAGTACAGATACAGCTTGTGCATCCTGAAATGTTCTCTGTCTGAGACCAATTATGCAATCTTAGTCTTGTGAGACAGCTAAGTCTTAGCTGTTTGTCTCATTCTCTGACTTGCTGCACTGTCTTCATATGCTTGAACTTGATAGCTCATTTCCTGCTGGTGGCTTTTAAACTGTTTACTACAAGTGTTTGAGTTGTAGGCTTGGCTGGCAAATCTTGGCATCTTAGAGATGCTTTATTTAGTTTCTGAATTTGATTTTGTAGATGAGTATGGAAAGAAGGTCCATGGAAAGTGGGTTCCCACTCCTTGTGGAAATTGTGCTGCTATGCTAAGTAGAGGAATTCTCAGTTTCAGGACGTCCTCTTGAGTGCTCTGTGAGATGGAAGCTTTAAAAGGAGATGGTACTGGTTGCTTTGCACCAGACTGACTGGACTTGGGCTCCCCATGTGTAGCTCTATGGAGATACTTTGTGAGGCAGTCCCTTCCAGATGTCTTCGGGCACAGCTCAGTGTGAGACGCCCGTACGAGCTTGGAGGTCTGTCTCACAAAGTCCTACTGCTCAGAGATAGCTTGGCCTTGAACGGGGCTCTCCCATGGACTTGCAGCAGGTCAAGCGTTTCCCTTGACGGCAGGGTGCTGTGAGCAGGCGCACCCGTGCACTCCCTCTGCTCCTCTGCAGGTGTGGCAGGCTTTGCCAGAGGCTGCAAACGACCACTGAACCAAGCCCAGAGTTGCCATAGAACAGTGTTCAAAGGACAGTATTAAATCAGTACTAGAAAGAGCACCATGATGTGACCCTATTTTGCATACTGGCTTTAGGTTTTTCTTTGGGTTTTGAAGTAGTTCAGAAATCTTCAATTTGATTTTCTACTTTTTTTTCCCTAGGATATTCGAAACTTGCGGTTTGCTCATAAGCCTGAAGGGAGAACTCGACGATCCATATTTGAGAACCTGATGAAATACGCTTTCCCAGTTTCAAATAATCTGGTAAGTATTTTCTTTTCAGTTTTTACCAAAAGACACAGAGTGGCAGTAAGATGTTTTGTTCAGTTCCATCTACTTGGTACACAGTTTGCATCGGGTGCATTTTGTTGAAGGAGGAGAAATGCTGGTTTTAAAGTCTGTTTTAGAATTAATTCTGTAGAAGTTTAGATCATATAGAAAACAGGAAAAGTCTGCTACTGTGGGGCTGGATTTCTTCATGCATGGAGAATGTCGTACTGATACTTCCTCCTAACAGAGGGAAAATATTCAAAGCACAGCGACATCCATCAGGGGCATCACCCCAAATCGGGAATGTAGTTCGTCTGCCCTGTCGTGTTATGACACTGCAATTGTTGCTTCAAATACTGGTAGAAAGGATCTAGTTCTTAATATGTAAGAGCATTCTTGCCCAAGTAGTCTTTTGTTTTTCTCTCTAATAATAAACTCTTTTGTTTCCATGAAGTACTAGGTAATAGACAAACAAGATCAGGGGTATAGAGGAAATTACATTGTTGTACTAATTACTGCTACAGCGAGTGTGTTAATCTTTTTCACAAAGCTGTAGAAGTAGCGCAGTGGGAAAAAAGAAGGACCAGTCATGAGTTACTATTTGAAATATCAAACATCCTGGAAATGGGCTCTGAGTGGGCTCTTAATGGTAATTTTTCTTTCTTTCAGCCACTTTTTGCATTTGAATACAAAGAGGTTTTCCCAGAAAATGGATGGAAGGTGTATGACCCCACTTGGGAGTACAGAAGACAGGTGGGTATTGTGCCATGTCCTTCCTCATCCACTCCACTCTTCAGAAGTGAGGTTCCGTGCAGGAATGTAATCACAGGTCGCATGGAGCAGGCAATGATCCTGCTGACTCACATTGCGCCGGCTGGGTTAGGACATTGTTCTCCACACTGCAGCAATTGGTGACAGCAGTACAGCTTTACAGATGGTGGCATCCACTGATGGCGATAACTCCGGCTGCAGAGAGCTGACATTAGGCTTTAGCAGAAAAAACTGTTGCTCTGGCTTAGTCGTCAGCCACTGGTGACAGTGAGGAATGGAGGGTGCGTTTTGTGGGTACAGACATCCCATTGTTGAGTTTCACACTTCAGCTCTTCCTTGTCTCTGTTTTAATTCTTTCCAGTTTTCTGTAAGGTATCTCAAACAGGAACTTGGAAGGAAAGAAATTTAAAAAGTAGAATGCCTTCATTTTCCTGGGGAGTCAGTGTAGGGATCAACCTAGAGAGTGTTGTGACTGGCAATAGCTTGGAACCGACAGTGGTTGTGTGTCCAGAGTACACTTATCAAATGATCGTGAAGTGGTAGGCTGTCAATTAGGCATACTGCGGGGGAAACCTGGGTGGTCTTCCCTGGGGGAAAAGGTGGGAGAATTTTGTTTTTTATAATGAAATCACTTCTGTCTTACAATTCTCAAGTTGAGGAAACAGCATAATTCGGTGACAATTTTACCCTGGATACAGGAAGCTTTTGTCTCATCCAGATCTGCCAGAATAAAATAAATTTTTGTCTGTAAAATTAAGAAATTTGCACCCATGTAATTCAAATATTCATTTGGGTCTTTCCCATAAAGCAAAACAAAACAAGACATCTGCCCTAGCCCAGTTGTTCACCTGGTTCCTGACATCCAAAACTGAAGGAAGGGATTCATTTTCCTAGCTTTAGTCTTCTAAAAGCTGGGCATGCCTTCTAAATTGGTTATCTAGGCCTGTCATTAACAGATGGGGAGAGCGAGCTTCACTGTTGGGGGTGATTTGTTCCCTCCTAAAATAGCTGCCTAAGATAGATCGCTGGCTTCTAAGCTGCTAATTGAAAGTGAGATATATCTTACCTCCACCATCTTCGTTGCAAAAAAGTGTGTGTTTGCAATGAGATACCATGACCTAAAATCCTCCAGTCATTTGTAATCAGCAACACACACTGTATCTAAGGTTGAGTTTGACTAATAAGAACAGATCATGCAGCAATGATTGCTTTGTCTAGAATTTACCTCCTTCTTGGTAGTTATTTTAAGGAAAGATCTGTTTATAAAGAAGGATCTGCAGCCCAAGCTGTGTGGGAAAGGTGCTTCTTTACAGGACTGATAACTTTGGAGTAAAGACTAGAGAATACCTGTGCTGTCAAAGTAATCTCCGTTGAAAAGCACAGTATTCACTTAGCCAAGCTTCTGTTAAAACAGATGAAGTACAAAAGACATTTTTGCAATACCTGGAAAGAAGGAAGGGTGACCCTTGAGAATTTCGAGGTAAATTATTCGAATTTCTTAATCCTGGCATGTCTGGTTTTAGAATACCAGCTTTTCTATCCATATGAGTTTTTATATTGTGATTGGCTCTACGTTAGATTTGGCAGTGAAAGGATACATGCATGTGATTTGCAGCTCTTAATGGCCTTTCTGTAAAGAAAATGAGACTCTGGGCTGTGCTGTCATTGTTTCTGGTCACCCAAGGTAGCTGGGTGTGAAGCATGTCACAACTGACAGTCATGTTACGACCTGCTTTTGCATTGTTTTTGAGCGCTTGGGAAAAACTTAGCCTGACCGCTTTTATGTCCAGAAATCAAGCTTAGGGCTTTGTGTTGAGGTCCTCAGTCATCTGCTTACTCCAAAAAAATGAATCCAAACAGGATTTTTTTGCAGCCACAGCCTATCTGAATCTTACCCACAATGGGCCACGGTTGTTCCTGTTCCATATCACACAATCCATCTGTTCCAGTAGCTTATCTCCAGAAGTGACCAGCACCAGCTGCTGAAGAAGAGGCAAACCGTACCACGATAGACGCTTATGTTGTCAGCTGGCCAGGAGGAGAATTTCATTCCTTTCATTAGAGTTGATTTAGGTCCTGCAGTATGAAGCTTTATGTCCCCTCCAAAACTTTTAGGTATTCCAGTCTGTTTATTTAATTTCAGCATTTATAACTATGGATGTTCAGTTTATCTGTGCGAGTGTCTTAGCCTTTTTTCTTAATCCAACCAGGTTCTGTTAAAGCAATAACAAATACTACAGTAAATCAGGATTATATCCTGAAATGGCAGCAGGGATTCGTTAACAGTGAAACAGAACTGGCATCATCAAATCAGTTAATGGGATTACCTGTCTCTGACTGTATGAATTGTGATCAGAAATAGAAAAGCAGGGACATATGCACTATCTGCAGGACCTTCTGGAATTAGTTTAAAAACTGTTAAGAGAAGAGCTGGCCTAGGGCATAAGCAGCCCAGCAGCACGGCCAGGCATTAACTTGGAATATCTTAGGCCAGGTCAGTCATTTCCCTGTGGGAGCAGGGATGCAGGGAGAGGGGAGAGGAGCAAAGGCAGATGCCAACTACCAGGCATCCAGAAAAGACTTTTAGAGTAGGATCTACGTCTACACTGGTAGACATGGCAAGTTTGTGTGTGGCATGATTTATTTATTACAGTTTTTTCTCGGATTAATGTAAGTCTCTTGATATGATAGAGATTGTAGCAATTAGGAAAGATATTCAGTAAGCCCCTGACTTTTCTGTTAGCATTCTTGGGAAAGACGGAAATATGTAACTTATTAAAAATCTGTGCTTGTATAAAACTATGGGGAGCAATAAACAACCTGTAGAGAACAAAAGGAACTCAGAGAGGTTTGGGATTTACTCGGTAAATGGAATCACATGTGACAAATGAAATTTAAAACTGAAATTGCTCCCTGATTTTTATTACATGCAAGCTGGCAGAGTATAAAACAGAATTGCAAAGTGAATAAGACTCAGTTGAAACCAAAAGACCTTGAGATGCCTTTGGAGTAAGTTAAAGCTTTCATTTTCCTTAACAAGGTGGGGAGCATTTGGAAAATATTACAAGGGGTTGCGAAGCTGGAAACGTGCAGTGTTTCCCTACAGAAGTCATGCTCGCCTAATCCTACGCTCTGGTTGTATGTACGAGGGAGCCGCAGCATAGGGCTGTGGTTGCTGCTTTCAGAGAAAACATGCAGAAGTTAAGAATTCAGAAGAGGAGCTGACCTGTTCTGAGGATAAAAAAAGTGCCCAGCATTAGTATACAAGCAGAGTGGGAAAGGTAAGAGCATGAGAACAGCATCCTACAGAGGGTTGTTGGGTATAACTTAGGGAAGTAAAATGAGAATTGAACTGTTAAACATCCCATGGTTTAACTGAAATCCTGCTTATGCTACTCTCTGCTATCACAGCCCTCTTGTGCTGCGTGGACACAACCTGGGCTGAGTACGTGGCAGAGGCACCAGCTTGGCTCTGGCAGCTGTATCCTGTGTCGGTGTAGGGATGCGCCTGAGGTGACGTGCTCAGCCTCTGGGTATCTCATGGCTCAAACCAAGTTTGAGAGAGCACTGCTGGTGGCTAACTTGGGACTCTCTCTGCCTTGCCCGCTGCAGGTGTACCCGCCCGGCTAAGCTCAGAATCGGTCTACTGGATCCAGTAGGGAGATGTGACTGTGTGTAATTCCAGCAAGGAAATTGTTTTTTTCCTGTCAGTGAAAGATCCTCGTGTGTGTGAGCTTAAACGAGTGCTTTGCAAGGTGCTGGTTTCAGTGCCCTGCTGGTTTGTCTTCAACAGTTTTTCCACGCAGATGGAGGAACATCATCTGCTACAGCATGCGCAGGTCAACTGAGCACAGGTCGTTACAGTAAGGCATGGATGACTATGCAGAGGGAAACCAAGTCCAGTTTGTGTGTGGAGATGGCACAAAGGCTGCGGCTCTGTGGTATGACACAATCATAAGAAGTGTTCCAAAGCACTGGGGCACCTTCACTTCAACTTCCAGCACAGCTTCATGCAGACTCTTTTGAGTAAGAGTGTTTGAGCATCTTTAGCAATACACTAAGATTCTCCTCCAGCAAGATGTGTGCAGATTGAGAGTATGAAGCATTAGTACTCACCACCTCAGAAAAGGCATCTGAGGAGACTTCCCTGGCCAGGCAGGCACCAGTGAGAGAAGGATCAGCCTCTGCACCTCCCTCAGTTGGGTTGTTCTTGCCCTCTTCCACCTGTAATGTCAGCACCAGCACACGGATGACCCAGCTGTTGGCCCGCACCCAATGAGTGCCTACTAGACTCGCGGTTTTTCCTTTTGGATTTTATACCATTTCATGATGTTGTTATCCTTTGAAACCCTGAGCTACCAGTGATCCCCATCTCAACAGTCCTTTTATCTGCAGTTTTACGTTTCTTGTCTTTCTTTAGATTTTCACACAGCTCTTTCACGTGGCTTTGCAGTGTCCTTGGTGGTCTGAGCTGTGGTTGTGCAGCTGGGTCACATCAGAGCTGGGACCTGGAGAGGCAGTTGGGCCCTTGGGGAGTAGAGAAGAGGAGGGCTGCAAGGCCAGTTCGCCTGCTGCCAAACCTGGGCACAGTTCAGAGGCTGGCAAAAGCCAAGGATCACCAGTTCAGACACGCTACTCTGTTTCAAAGATAAATGAGATAAATGAGATAAACAGGCCGGTTTAGCTCGAGACGTCGGAGGGTCCGTGAGGAGAGGCGCGAACGGCTGCGGCCTCCCTTTATCTCCGTGCACCATGGCCCTGGCCGCGTCGCGCCGTGCCGCTGTTACTAGAGGGATGGAGAATGCTGCAAGTGACCTTAAAAGTAAAGCCAAAACTCGCCTTACTAGCAAAAGAGCTGCTTTGGAAGAAATAGGAAATATTGGATGTNTATGGATGTGAGGTGCGCTGTGCCAGCCGGTCTCAGTGAGAATGGGCGTGGGCATGTTTAATTTACAAGTGTAGACACGGCCATGTTGCCTTCCNTTGGATGTGAGGTGTGTTGTGCCAGCTGGTCTCAGTGAGAATGGGCATGGGCATGTTTAATTTACAAGTGTAGACACGGCCATGTTGCCTTCCTCACCTTGCCCTCTGGGAGCAATCAAACATATGAATTCCCCTGAAATCTGGGTCTACTAGTGGTGTTACCTAGCGAAGACAGACCTTGTGCACCAGTCAGGGCAGCATGCTCTGGTCACTAACATGGACACCCAGCAGCCATGTTCTCTAGCAACATCTGGACTATCACACCCGCTGGTAGCAGGTGCACAGGCAGGAGACTCCCAGAGCTGGGCCTGAGCCCACAGAGGCTTCCTGAGTTCCATCTGTAACCATTTGGGTTGGTTTGGTAGTAAGTAGGCTTTTGGGTGCTGACAACTTTCCAGGGAGCCGTGAAATGCGTCTTATATGAGGAAATACCAACATGCTTTATATCATGTGTAGCTTTTTCTATTGATTCCACCTGGAGAAACTGCAAATTTGAAGGAGCATGAATAAATGCAGAAGCTACACTGCATCATGGCAAATGTCTTGGGAAGATGCAAATTCAGCTTCTCTTCCAGACCACTTCACTTATTGGTGTTTGCTTCGAGTCCTTGGAGAAAGTCACAATCTGAATCCAAAGTCCTGTTTGGTGGTTCTGTTATTCAAGTCTGCTGTGCCAGGGGAAAGCAGACATTCCCCGTGATTCAAAGGAAATTTGAATGCTGACATCTTTTCTTTCTTTGGACGCTTGTCATGGATTTTCCTGGTCTGTGCTATTGCAGGGGAAAGATTTCATTCAAATTTGTCAGGGTGGCAGCTGGAAGAGCTTTGGAGATGTTGGTTCTGGGCCAAGCAGTGTGTGCTGAAGCCGGTCTGCCCCGTGCTGTGAAGACGGTGCTTTACAGTGCCAGTGACTCCTTGATCTTCTCAGTGAGCACTGATAGAGTTGCAGGATAGAACAAAAAGAAACTCTTCTCCCATGTCACTGCTTGTCAGCTCCCGTTTTTCTTGCCAAGAGCGTGCCAACCGCGTAGTTCTAGTTCTGATTTGGGATCCATTGCAGTGCAGTCGCGTACTTAACTAGGACACAACTGAGAACAAATTAGTCCTTTGCCATTAGTTCACTTGGAGATAGTAACCAGTTTGATCAGAGCTGATGGACAGCTGAGAGCAAGAGTCTTGCTGTTCCCTGTTTGACAGCAGAGCTGGTGGACCTGGGAGATTCCATCCTTGCTGTGTACAGCCAGTAGACTGCTGAGCGTCTTTTGCCTGTCAGTAAGCTTGGACTGTGTATGCACGCTGTTTGATGCCTGTTTCTGCCAATTCTTTGGCTTCAGGCAGTGCCAAAAATAGCTTTCCTTTAGGGATTTTTGGGTATTTGTGATCCTGTCAGCTCTGCTGGTTCCTTGTGGTAACGTTTCCTTCCCAGGGAGGGCCCCAGCACCAGGGCTGGTTCCCAACCAGGGTGTGTGGCCAGTGTTAGACAGAAGGTCTGTCCTCTCCTCAGATTTCTAACCAGGACCTGTTTTGGCAGCATGACTCACCGCTCTGACAGGGAACTGGCTGCAGTCTGCGTGGGTCAGCCGTAATTACCCCAGCTCGTCTGACTTGTGTTAGATTTGTCATTCATTTCCTGTGGGAGCCGCGACACTGGTAATCGGTGTCCCACCACCCTCCTTAAAACGCAGTACTGTTTATTAGAACAGAAGCGTGTATTCTTTAAGAGCTGATGTTCCTCTAAAACAGACTCTGTGCTTACCAGCCTGGCCACGTCCGCTGTAGCAGACCTGTCTTCCCCACAGGGATGCTTCGTGTCGGTGCTCACCCCTGCCGCAGCGAGTGTCTGTTTACATCTCTCCTTGCAGGCACGCAGTAGCAACCACACCGTTTTGATCTGTTCACTCCCAGCATACAGCCAAACTAAGTCTGCAGGTTGTCCGGATCGTCCCTGTTGTGCTTGGGGTGTTACCTGGAGGTTATCGTCTGGGAAGGTGTTGAGTTGCTTCCCCATCAGGGCGCGCCGAGCTCGGTGACGTGTTGTGCGTAGATCCCCTGCTCTCCCAGCCCAATCAAACCAGTACAGCCAGAGAGCTTAGTTTGAGAGGGCCGTGGGAGTTGCACATCACTGTCCAGATCACACACAGTCACGCAGCCAGAGACGTACAATTGTTAGGTTTCCGGTGGTTTTAGAGGATTGCGCAGCTGTGCCATAAGCACTGAACATGGCCCAAACCAGATTCATGTTTTGGGGTGTTGTACTGACTGTTCTCCCTTCTGTCTTCCCCTCCATCCTGTCTGGTAACTCCACCTTCCATCCCCAGTTTTCACCCACCACGTTTGAGCTAAGTGCTGAGAGAGGAGTGAGGACTGTCGGTCACCCGTTCTGTCCTGCTCCTGGCTCTCCTGTAAGCACCACGATGAGACAGGAGGTACGTTAAAGATGCTCTCAGGAGAATCGCCTGTGTTGCCACATTGTAACCTCCACAGTTCCTTTGCCATAGGCGACCCTGCCTGCAGTCTTCTAGTTCTCCTGTTCTTCAGTGACCTGCGCAAAACATCTGCCTCTCTGGGAAGAGGCATGAAACGCAAGTTACCAAGATAATGCAGTCCCAGGCTCCAGCCCTAAATGTCCTTCATTAACAAAAGTTGCCTTCAGCTTCAGGTCTGGGGGTTTGGCTGTGCTGAGGTCTCAGAGCAACTCATTTGCTAACCTGCTGTTGTTTCCTCTTTAGGGAATTCCCAATGAAAGCTGGAGGTTGACCAAGATTAATGAGCGCTATGAGCTGTGTGATACATACCCTGCCATTCTAGCTGTGCCCGTAAACATTCCTGATGAAGAATTAAAGAGAGTAGCATCTTTCAGATCAAGAGGACGCATACCAGTGAGTGTGACAAAAGAAGCCACTTTGATGTGGGCCATAAATAATACTGAGATCAGGCTGAGTGGGTTCCAGGGAGCAAAGAAATGGTCAATGGATAATAAAAGTGACAGCAACATGTTTGAGGAGTTAGAAAGCAACATTATCTGCTGGAACTACTGTTGTGAAAGAGATGTAGACTAAACCAAAATGAGAAGATAAGATAACTTAGCACAACCCAGACCAAATCTCAGTGCAGTTCCTGGGAGGTGCAAAGCAGCCCTGTTTGCTTGTTTGCAGTTGTCTGGCCCACTCTGACTTTCAGGATGGATGAATGCTTAGTGAAAATGCTTCTTAAATGAAATTAGGACAAAACACAGCGTTACGATCATTTCCGTGCTAACTGAAAACGTACTGGTTCAGTTCTCAAGCCTGTAGAGAACTGTATCTGTTCCCAAAGTGCTGAACTTTTACATGGTGTAACGTGGAGTAAGACACAGCCCAATCTCTGCAGAGTGATAAAGTGTGTTTGTGACTCACGCAACAGTGAGAAAACAGTCTGCATCATATTTAAAGTCAAACTTAAACCTATTCAGTCACCTTATGTTTGTTCAAACTTTGGGAATGCCAGCAGAATGAATGAGTAAGGACAGGAGAGTTCGTTCTTGCATTCAGTCGTGCTTTAATAGAATCCAGCCTTCTGGAACCAGCTAATGCATGGCAGCATCCCAGCACGAGCCATTACAGGTAAAACACTTCACTGGTTCAATGAATCCCATTTTTCCTTCATTTCTTTCTCTTTTGTTTCCGAAGGTATTGTCATGGATTCATCCAGAAAGTCAAGCAACAATCACTCGCTGTAGCCAGCCAATGGTGGGAGTGAGTGGCAAACGAAGCAAGGAAGACGAGAAGTACCTTCAGGCCATCATGGATTCTAATGCTCAGTCTCATAAAATCTTCATATTCGATGCAAGGCCTAGTGTGAATGCTGTAGCCAATAAGGTCAGATGTTTTTTCCTCTCTCAAGAGCTGGGAACGTCATCATTTAGAGCACATTTCTCAGCACCATTTCAAATTATTCCTCTTCTACTATGCAGAGATTCATGTGCGACGTTCTGGTTCTCTAGGCAGACTTTTAACCTGCACCGGTATCAGTAGAAATCAGTGTGACTATGAAAGGCCCATTTGGATTAATCCACAGCTTGAAATGAGATTGAAAGGGCAAAAAGTCTTAGTACTGAGGTGACACTTCAGCACCCTGAATCTTTGAGTATCACCATTTTTCACTGCTTCCCCTAACAGCACCAGAGCTCTGTCCCTCTTAGCCCTGATGGGAGCAGCGGTTACTCAGCAATTCCGAAATTCAGGCATCATGATCTTGAATTTCAAAATATAGCTGGGGATCTGTAACGTCTGGGGATGTTGCTGTGTTCTTCCTGCTGTTCTGTCTCGTGCCATCACTCTAAGCCCTGGTTTAATGGTAGAACTGCTTTGTTGCACTAAAGATGTGGGGTTTTTTTGAAGTCTGTCTTTCTCATTACTTAGGAAAGGCAATTAGTGTGTGGGATATACTCCTCTATAATAGTATGGTAAATTTGTAAATGACAGAATAGTGAATCCAATGAGCTAGCAGCATGAATGGAGATAAATGGTAATTATAGAGAAAAAGAAGGCTTGTAATGTGATATTCTTTGGTGAAAATTATAGCATTCATTACTATTGCAGGAAAGAGACACAAAGTGTGTGTGTGTGCATGTTTGTTGCCAATCAGAAGCTAAATCTAATGTTTTCTGTTTGCTTTAGACAGCACAATCACGATGGTATCTTGTCAGCTGATACTTGCTCAGGACAAACAATGGGGATAAAATATAAAATACGGTTTTGCCTAATGATTTTTATGTGGATTTTGTTCTTCAGGCTAAAGGAGGGGGCTATGAGAGTGAGGATGCCTATCAGAATGCAGAATTAGTATTCCTGGACATCCACAATATCCATGTTATGAGAGAGTCGCTGAGAAAACTCAAAGAAATTGTGTATCCAAATATCGAGGAGACTCACTGGCTGTCTAATTTAGAGTCAACTCACTGGCTCGAGCATATCAAGGTACGCGTGTCTGCACCCACTGCCTGGGGCTGAGTAACCACAAGTCCATTCCAGTTCACTGGGAAATGTATCCAGAACCGACTGCGGTGCTGGATTTTCAATTAAATGAGAAATTTAAAGACTTTACAGTTTGGTTTCAATTTAAAAACAACTAACCTCACAGTTTCTTGGAATGGAGAGTTTTGAGGAGATGGGAAGAAGGACAAGAGAGGAATTGACTGAAAGACAGTTTGGTTTTGTAAGTGAAGTGTGTTCCTGGGTGCTGTGGTTTAACCCGAGCTGGTAACTGAGCGCCAGGCTCCCCTCTGCTGCCCAAGGGGATGGGGAAGAGAATGGGAAAAAAACCCCAACTTGTGAGTTGAGATGAAGACAGTTAAATAGGACAACGACAGAAGATCAATAATAATAATGATTATGATACATATAAAACAAGTGATGCATCATAATGCAATTGCTCACCACCTGCAAAAGAAAACCCCACTCTGTTTCCGAGCAGCGATCCTGCCTCCCAGCTGGTTTCCCAGTTATATCCGGAGCATGACATGACACTGTGGGGAATATCCCTGTGGCCGGGCTGGGCCAGCTGCCCTGGCTGTGCTCTCCAGCTTCTTGTGCACCTGGCAGGGCGTGAGGAGCTGAAAAGTCCTTGACTTAGTGTAGACACCACAACTACCCAGCAACAACTGAAATCATCGGTGTGTTATCAGTGTTACTCTCATACTAAATCCAAACCACAGCTCTATACTGGCTGCTAGAAAGAAAATTAACTCTGTGTCAGCCAAAACCAGGACATTGGGTCATGTATAACTGTGCAAGCCCTGGTTAGAGCACAGGAGTCCCAGAGTTTCCAAGATCTTGACTCAGAGATCCTCGACATTCTGGCATTATGGCCTGGTCCAGATCTGGACATGTTTGGAGTTGGTGCCCCATCAGCATTTCAGGAGTCCAAGCAGAATTGGAATGAGTGGGACAAAATCCTTTAAATCTTGGTTTTCAGATTAAGCTCTCTCTTTCCTAAAACCGTCCAGCTTACATTAGCAGGCAGACAATGCAGAAAGGGGCAATGGCAAGGCGATGGATGTTTTCTGTTCATGTTCAGACACAGAATGCTCCTGTGTTTAAATCCTGGTCTGTGCGAAGACCGAGCTCAATGCAGGGGCTCCTGCAGAGTTGTGCCTGTGCCGCAGTTCAGATGTGTTGTCATTTTGCTGGAACAAAAAAATGTGTTCTCCAATTTACTGTCCTAGTTATAAAGTAGTTGGAACTGATTTCCCATTCTCCTTGAGGCAGACAGAGCCCTTGGTTTGTCCTGTGTTGTCACCAGCCATTTTTCATTTGTAGTTTCTGTTCCAAAGAGATTTTGTAACTTTTTTTTTTTTCCTTGTCCCAGCTCATTCTTGCTGGAGCCCTTCGGATCGCCGACAAGGTGGAATCGGGGAAGACATCTGTGGTTGTACACTGCAGCGATGGCTGGGACCGGACAGCCCAGCTCACCTCTCTCTCTTTGCTCATGTTAGATGGCTACTACCGAACTATCAGGGGCTTTGAAGTGCTAGTGGAGAAGGAGTGGCTGAGCTTCGGCCACAGATTTCAGCTGGTGAGTCACTAGCCCTTGGAAGGCACTGAGCAGAAAGTTATTGTCCGCCCTGAAGGATTTCAAAGGAGTTTAGGCTTTCCTCTGAGAAGTCCCCAGCTGAACTCACAGAAGAAAGGTGAATGCTGCTGCTATTGTTTTCTGCGTACAATTCCAGTCATCTCTTAACCTCGGAGACCGTCTTGGTTAGGAGGAACAGGTGGTATTAAATCCCTGAGGTGCCTGACTGATACGTCGTGTTCCCATGCGTAGGCTGAAACTAACGGTGCGCCTTGGGTTCAGGATTGGCATTTCTGCTGGGAGTCAGCAGGCACCACTGGGGTGGTTTTTGCCTGTCTTTTTGGTGCAGTCCATTTTCTGAGACTGCTTGGACACGGTCATCTAACAACGCCTTGGTATTGAAGAGGCTGGGCAATTTGGTTATGGCCTTGACCTCACATTTTCTTCAGGAACATTTTATTTTTGGGGAGGCTTTTAATTGTTTAGGTAGAAGATCAGTCGTTTGAGACCAGACCATGAGTAGATCGTGGTTGTGTCCCTAGAGCTGGCAGAGAGGCAGCTGTGTGGACCTGTGACACAGCTTTGAGAGTGCCTTTTGGTAGTATCCTTCCCGGCTTTGTTCCTGATGTGTTTTGCTCACATCTGTTTGCTTGTGGTCGTTTAGTTTTGGCAAGGGCTAGAACAAGGTCTGGTCACGGCCCGTACCCATGGTGGTGGGTTGCACAGTTAAATGCTCTGAGGAGGGTGGGGAAACTGAGGCACTGAGTCACTGAGGTGCTGCTGCAGCAATCTGTTAGGTGGTGCTTGAACTGCGAGGATTTTAGCTTCCCTGTCTGTACAGAGAAGATAATGATACTGATTTCCTGTGGGGGGGAGAATAGAATTACAGCAGCGGTAGGGATCCCTGTTACTGACGTGTTCTGTCTTTGCACGGTACATCGGGCTCCTGGGTAATCCACAAGCAGTAACGTACTAGTTATAAGGAATCGGCCTCGCATGTTTCATCCAAGGCCACACAGCACGGTCAGGGCTGGAGGCCCAGTGCCAGCGATGCTTTCATCACCGCCTCTCCTGAGGTGGCAGGAGATGGGCTGCGCTAGTGTTTGTACAGCGCTTGGACGCTGTGAGGTGTTGTGTGACGGTATCGCCACGGGCCGTGCCTAGGTGGTGTTCAGAGCTAGCACGCTGCACTGCTGCAGTAGCCAGGACGACAGCTGCAGCTGAAGCAAAAAGCGTTCTCATTTTTCTCCCTTCTGAACTTTAGCTATGAACCGAAAGCTGTGCCAGCATAGCATCTGGAGCCTCTACTCAAACAACTCGTGTTTTAATTTAGCATGAAAATATCCCCATAAAGAAATTTCACTTCAAAGACAAAGGGAGTAGCTATCCTTTACCCACTAATGTGCACAAAGCAAAACCAGGACTCATTTGAACCTTCTTGCAGCTCTTGGTAAAGGTTTAGGTGACTGAGAGGAGACCCCAGCCGTTTCCCCACGAAGCCCTGTGCGACTCATGTTCTTTGTCCTGCTGTTTCAGAGGGTTGGCCATGGAGACAAGAACCACGCAGATGCAGATAGATCTCCTGTCTTCCTCCAGTTCATCGACTGTGTCTGGCAAATGACGAGACAGGTAAATTTCCAGGTGGCACATGTGTCCACAAAGCCACAGTGTCTGGCCAAGGAGTAACTTCCAATGACCTGCACAGGCTTTCCTTCCTGGGCTTCTACTCGTTTTAACTCTGGCAACAAGTTTGTTGGGGGTCTGTTTAGCAAAGAGCGTGAGTGCACCGGAAGGCCACAATGTCAGCTTGCATCAGATTAGCTCGTTAATGGGTGCTGCTTACCTACACGCTGCTATAATGAATGTGAGCTTGGGAGAAGCAGCTTGCCTTGCCCTGAAATAGGCGAGAGCTGCCTCACCTTGATCACGGGCAGGACCAGGCACCCCAGCCATCCTCACCCTGCCTTCAGAAGTGTAACTGACTTGAGCTCCAAATGTAAGTCTCTAGCACGGTGAGTGCAGGCAGATCCCTGCCTCTGCTCAAGCTGATCCCATAACCAAACCTGCAGCAAGACATCCATGTGCTGCTCTGTTTTAACTTCTTCTGAAGTAGAACCTCAGCTGGCAGACCCAAAAGCCAACTGTGTCCTGGGCTGCATCAAAACCAGTGTGGCCAGCAGGGCGAGGGAGGGGATTCTGCCCCTCTGCTCCGCTCTTGTGAGACCCCACCTGCAGTGCTGCATCCAGCTCTGGGGTCCCCAGTACAGGAAAGACATGGAGCTGCTGGAGCAAGTCCAGAGGAGGCCACAAAGTTGATCAGAGGGCTGGAGCACCTCTCCTATGAGGACAGGCTGAGGGAGTTGGGCTTGTTCAGCCTGGAGAAGAGAAGGCTCCAGGGAGACCTAATTGCGGCCTTCCAGTACCTAAAGCAGACCTACAGGGAAGCTGGAGAGGGACTGTTTATCAGGGAGTGTAGGGGGACAACGGGGAATGGGTTTAAACTAAAAGAGGGGAGATTTAGATTGGACATTAGGAAGAAATTCTTCCCTGTGAGGGTGGTGAGGCACTGGCAGAGGTTGCCCAGAGAAGCTGTGGAGGCCCCATCCCTGGAAGTGTTCAAGAGCAGGCTGGATAGGGCTTTGGGCACCCTGGTCTAGTGTAGAGTGTCCCTGCCCATGGCAGGGGGTTGGAACTAGATGATCCTTGTGGTCCCTTCCAACCCAAACCATTCTGGGATTTCACATATGCTTCAGCCTTTTGTTCACAGTCTCATTGTGTGGTCTGGCATAAGGGACAGGCAGAGCAGAGCAAGCTTCCACTTGAAGTAGCACTAAGTGTGTAAAAAAACAGTGGTCAAACCCTTCAGGTCTCAGGCTTTTGTTCAGAATTCCTCTCTGCACGCATAAAGCACCTTTCCAAGAGAGAAACTCTTGCTCCTGGAAGGAGAAAACATGATCCTGAGTATTCCGCCAGGCAAGGAACAGAGACAAATCCTGGTTTAGAAATAAAGACGAGAGGCCAACTCCTTACCCAGACCGCAGAGTAGGAGAAAGTTTATTTGCAATTCCTGTTCTAAAATCCCAACCTAACTTTCTGCTTCTGTCTGAAGTTCCCTACAGCATTTGAGTTCAACGAGTACTTCCTGATCACCATCCTGGATCACCTGTACAGCTGTTTGTTTGGGACCTTCCTGTGCAGCAGTGAGCAGCAGCGAGTGAAGGAGGTACGATGGCTTCTCTGCGAGGTGAAGGCAGGGTGCTGTGGTGGCTTTAGCTGGCCAGACTGAGATGTCATCTCAGCACTCAGATGAGGGGATGCAGGGCTGGGTAATGCTAAGCCCCCTCCTTAACAGCTTAAACAGCTGCCTGGTGGCGGCTGCGTGGCGTTTGGCTACTCACTGGTAGCTGAGTAGCTCCTGGTGTGTCCCGAGTAGCTGGGAATAGAGTTTTTCTTTGACCTGCAGTTCGATGTGACCATCTCTGTGGAAACTGGTGCCCATTTGCCCTCTCTCTTCCTTGCAGCCGACCCGTCAGGTTGATTTTAACCACCACGTGTGTCTCATCATTCTGCACACACAGGGTGCAGCAAGTGACTGGTGTCGCTGTGTGTCCTTGCTGCGCTTGCATTTCTCCGGGAGAGGAGAGAGCTGCTGGTTTTAGGAAGGACGTGCCGAGAGGTCCTGCCACCAGCCAGCTCTGCCCTGCGGGCTGGCCGAGGTCGGTTTGCCGAGGCAGGAGGTAGAGAGGCGCGTTCGGCCCGTTCAAACCCTGCCCCGTTCAGCCCCCCGCTGGAGGCAGCAGGGAAAGCAGTGGCGCTCGTTCTGTCTCACCTACCTACAGAAGGCTGCAGCCTCCCAGCACAGAGCTACGCTGAGGACAGTGCTGCGTGGCCCTGATCTGATTATATTTGACAGCACATCAGTGAAAAAATAAAAATAATAATGCTACTAAAATGTTACTGTCCTGCAGCAGTTTGCAGTGCAGTGAAATCAGGGTCCCTCTTTCCCTAGGGGCCACAGTGACTGAACAACTTTAATTTCCAGAGGAGAAAACCTGTGTGCTGTTTGCACGTGGGTTTTGGGAGGGGCTTTCTAAGGCCTCAGCTTAGTGAGGTGCTTAAGCTAGACAGCACTTCAACACTGGTTTCACTGGGACTATTCACAAGCCTAATTATTCTGTAGGTCAGGGCCTAAATCAAACATTTTCTTGGTTTTGTTTTTTTGTTGGGTTTTTTTTGGTTGTTGTTTGGTGGGGGTTTTTTTGGCGATTAAATACTCCAGCAAGTCCTGCAGGAGCCCCTTACAGGGGAGGTTTAACTAAAGCCGTGAGCGTTCACACACCAGCAGCTGCTGGCAGCTGGGTGGGTGAGGGGACGTTTCCGTGCCCGGGTGCGTGCGTGCCGGCCGCCATCCCTGCGCTTCCATTGCAGTAGCACCCTCAGAAGGACGGTGGGGTTTTTAAGCTACAAAAAGGCACCCGGCTCTGCGTTACAGGCAGGCAGAGGTGTATGCTGCTGTAAATGCTTTGTAGATAAATGCTGGGATTCACGTGGGAAATAAAGCCTCCTCTACCCCCTTCCCTCACAGAGCCTTCCAAAAAAGACCGTGTCGCTTTGGTCTTACGTCAACAGCCAACTGGAAGACTTTACTAACCCCTTGTACGTGAGCTACTCCAACCACGTCCTGTATCCCGTGGCCAGCATGCGCCACCTTGAGCTGTGGGTCGGCTACTACATCCGCTGGAACCCCAGGATGAAACCGCAGGTATGTCTGTCTCTTCAAGGATCCCACTTTTACTTCCCTCCCTGCTAGTGCCAACGCTGTCAGCTGGGAGCTCAGCACCTCTGAAGCCATGTATAACCTTAAGCTGCCACTGCTTAAATCAAACCCCAAAAGCCTAAATTCAAGTGAAGAAGCAGCATCTATGGCTGGCACAGGTGCTCAGCTGGGGGTCACCTCATGAAACCTGCAGGAGCTGGAGATACTCGGCATATTGGAGTATTTCTCGTTTAGAATATGGGGAAAATCATGTGAGGTCTCTCTTCTTTACAAGAGAGCCTAAAAACCTACGGTTTCTTCAGATGTGGGGTTCTAGTTACGAGTTTTGGGGCTGTATTTAGATTTCTGGCGCTGGGAACCTGCTGCGTGCCTTGGCTGCCGAGGCGCGGGGCTCCGACTGCAGACCTCTTACACTCCTGAACCCTGCCAGGAGGGAAGGGGCCTCCCCCAGGGCAGGCGCCCGACAAGCAGCCTGAACGCGGCCTGCAGCACCAAAATGGCTTTTTAATAGGAAGGGACAAAAATTCCTGGATTGTCTCAACGTCCAACTGCAGTTAAGAGAGCTTTGCACATCCAGGGCGTTAGATACAGGAACCCAACAAATGCGTTTTGGTGCTGATTGTCTGACAGTCAGAACGATGTGAAAATATTTAGAGAAATCTGTGTTGGTTTTTTCGCTTACCTCCCAGCGTTTCCTTGCAGGAACCTGTCCACAATCGCTACAAGGAGCTTCTGGCCAAGCGGGCCGAGCTGCAGAAGAAAGTGGAGGAGCTGCAAAGAGAGATCACGAACCGTTCCACCTCATCCTCAGAGCGAGCTGGCTCTCCCGCGCAGTGCGTCGCTCCCGTACAGACAGTTGTATAGCACGGACTTCCTTTGCCAAGTACCTTCCCAAGACCATGGGGGCACCTTTTCTGAAACCCTCTGGATTTCCAGCGTGGCATGTAGGAGATGCCAGCCTATTTATTTATTTCTCTCCAGGGTTATTTATTAGTACTGTAGCACTAGAGGAAGCTTACGCAACAACAAACAAGGCCCCCTATGCAATTAACCTTCTCAGAGGCTAGATTGTAACACAAGCTAATTGCACTTGCCACCTAAAAGAAACCTAGAGCTCGCTCTTTGTTCAGTTGCGTGCTGGAAGTCACTTGGCTTCACAGCGCCCGTGCACTGGAATGCAGTGCTGCGGGGGGAAAACAGAAGGTTGGAAAATCTGCCCTTTCCCGGAAGGAAAAAGCAGCTCTGACTTAGAGCAGAGCTGTGAAGTCACGACCCCTCCGCTGCTAACGACTGCGGAGCAGTGTTAGTGAGTGTTTGCCGACAGGCTCAGAGACACGCCGCGGCAGATCTGCGGCGTACTGCTGGTCTGGCTTTCCCCTTCGCTCTGCTCCAGGGCACAGCAAGCCATGTAAATGATGCCTTACTTGAGGAAAGGGCAGCTCCTACCAACACCACGTGGCGGGGAGAGGAGCAACCCACCCTACTTCGTAGGACAGAGTTTACTCCCACCTCTGCAACGTTAGATTCTCACTTAACGCTTTACGTGGGGGGTGCCAGGATGCAACTTCAGCACCTTTGTTTCCCAGGGGGAGCGGAGCGTGGCCCCCCCAGCTGCCTGCAGCCCCTCTGTCCTCCAGTGCCTCACGCTCACCAGGGGAAAGGGAGTGGAATACCGAGGGGCCCAGGCCAGGTGCTGGCACCAGTCATTCCGTTTTGCTTGGGTAAGCGCAATTAGTGACTTCAGTACTTCTGTGCAGGATCGTGGTGGCGTACTTAAGGCATTTCAGTCTGCTGTGAACAGAAGCATCTGTCTATCAACCAAAGAAGCCTTTCTGCCTGCATTGCAACCGCTACTGAAGGGTATTCTGGTAGATTCAACAGCTTAGCCAGTGTTGGTCGTCTTCTTCCTCACAGCATATTTCAAGAATTAATGTCACTTGACTAAGCTTAAGTCATATTCAATTTTAATGCACAATTTTACTGTAGAAGTGAAGATAAAAACACACCTGGTGAAATCGTGACCGCCCTGTGGCTCTTCCAAACGGATCAGTATGGGGTTGTAGGAGATGGGGCTTAGGGCAAAGGAAGTCTTTACTCCAGGCTGCTTCTCCTCTACGCTAAGGAGGGCGCGCTGCTCGGTCTGGGTTCCTGTGTTGCTGTTTGAGGGCAGGATCCCAGGCTGGGCTCGCCCGTCGATACCCCCATGGGCTCTTCCACCTAAAGAAGTATTTTCTGAGGGAGTGCAAGAGTGCACCCGCTTACACGTAAGAAACGACCGTTTGAAAGCCGCGTTCCTTGCGAGGCAGTAACACCGGTGGCCCCCTGCAGTCTCCGTTTCTGCCTGCTCTGCCGCCATCAGCATCTCGGTACTTAGGGAGCGCCCCACAGCCGCCTCCTGACAGAACGTGGAACAGGCTGTACAGCATCAGGGCGTTTGTCACAGGGCGGCCCGAGACCTGGGGGTCGATAGTGCAAAGAACCCGCACAAAATACCTTCTGAAGGACTGGGATTTGCTTTAAGGATAAAGGGCAGATCTGCTCTTACGTACAATCACTATACAAGATGGTTTAAGTATTATTCCCTATTATTAGCAAACTGACTACGTGTGTATATTTTGTTCCTTGATGAAAGCTGTTTGGTTTCCTTAACACTAATAAAAATGGATAGGTGGGTAAAGTTCCTGTGCTCTTACTTTCAAACTATGTGGTTCTCCCACGGACATGCAAACATGAATAAAACAGCACTGAAAATGGAGTATGTTGATTGTAAATCTCTCATTCTTCTGCAGATGGTCTTGCAAGATGCTAATAATGTTCAAACTCTGAAAGTCAGAGTGACAGGAAAACAGAATTCATCTCTGGTCAAGTTTCTCTTACCCTGTACAGACGAGCATTAATACAGATACAGTGCTTAGCTGCTCAATATTACCAAAATACTTCCACCATTAAAAAAAAAGAAAATATCTGCATTTTACAGTGCATCAGCACAGTAACTTCTGTGTGAAAGGAGGGTTCACATTTTTCTGTGTAACTCATGTTAAGCCCAAATTCACTGGGATGATTTGGGATCAACTCAATGCCTGCTCCTGCTCCTTAAAGCTCTCACCCCTCGGTTCCACCTCGGGCACTTCGCTCCCTGTGCAGCACATACAGAGCCTGACGTACTCCTAAGCCTCCCTCATGAGGAGCTGCGTCTGGCTCAGCGACAGCAGCCTGAGGCAGTGCTGGAGTCACCCCATCGCTGAGCAGGCCCATCCCGAGACCCTTCCCAAGGAAAACGATCCCAAGATCCTTTCTGTGGAAAATTCCTCCAGTGCAGCTTCAGCTACTGATCTTTAGGAACCTCTGGGGCGAGCTGCTCTCCCAGTGGTTCCTCCAGCTACCTGGAGCCCATGTCTCTAACAACAGGGCTAGCCCCAGGCCTAATTAACAGCTTCTGACCTCTCCCCTCACAGCTTAAAACCAGGGCGGATTGCCTACAGATAATTAAAACCAAAATCCCTTCTGCCTTCGCCGGCCCTATAGTCCCTGCCCATTAGCTCCAGGGTGGACAACTCTGAGCCTCGCCTTACCCCCTCGTATTCATCACTCTGACCAGGGAGGTGTCCCACCACCACGCAAAGCACGCTGGCTGGGGCGCAGTGCTGCAGCAAGCACTGAGGTATGCCAGAGGAGGTGCGGCGATCCCACCATTCATTCCGCGGGCAAGCTGGCAGCATTTTTCAGCTGTGTAAACAGATAATCTCGGTCTTCTGTACATTCCATTAATAGGAAATTCTTTACATTATTAACATAATAAATAAACACACGCTCAGCTGTGCAAGTCAAAGTGCAAAATGAGTTGCACCGCTACCAAAGTGGATAGCCCAAAGCACGTACTTCTAGTGAAAAGCAAGACGCCAGGACTGCGGGGCACGACTGGGGCACCGGCAGTTTAACCCTCGAGGTTCACCTCACTCCTTTACCACCCGGAGCTGTGGGCTGGCAGACAGGACACTGTCCCCATCTTACAGCTTTGTGGTAAAGTAGGATTTCTGTAAAAAAAAATTTCAATCTTCAGACTTGAAAAGAATCCAATCGATCGTTAGGGAAACCAACTCAGAAAAGTTATTTTGCTCTGTTTCCGAGTACGCGAACACCCACTGCCATCGGTGCTGACCAACGCAACGCAGCGGCGCAAGGGCTAGGGAGGGGTTCTGAGGAGCTCCATCGAGCACCTTCACCACGTTATCAGCGTTACCTGCTCTGCCGCCTCGGACACGCGGGGTTTGAGCAGCTGCAGCGGCACACGGAACAGGACGGACACAAGCCCTGAAGACCTGGGGTCGCTGCATCGTTTTCAAACAGGACGCACTGCGAGAGGCCACCGACACACCGTTCAACGAGAGCGTGAAATCGCACTGGCACTTCACACACGCCAACCCACCGAAGCGGGCGGTGCTCGGTGTGCTCAAAGGAAACGGAGGGACTGCTGGCACCAGCAGGTGAAAGGAACTGGAGACCTACGGTTACATTCAGTGGCTGGGTACCTTAAAGGAATGTGTTTTAAGCTAGACCATAATATATACAAATCAAACCCAGGGATGGAGAATTAAGGGCCCGTATTTCCAAAGTGCACTTAGCATACAGGAGTCTCTTTCACATGGCGAGAAAGGCAGCTGCTTTATACCCGGGACGTGAGGAAGTTTGAGCGGGATGGCGTCACGAGCATCTCCCACAGACCAGTCAGTAGTCCCAGCTGATGTCGTCCTTCTGCAGCGAAGTCTGTATGGTCTGCATGTCTCTCAACAACTGAAGATTTTTGCGACTCTTCTCTCCAGGTTTCACTTTGATGGGACCAGCATTCTTCCCTTTTGTGGTTACTGTAGTTGTTACTTTCACCTCGCTAACAGGGAACCTGCCGCCTTTCATTTGTTTAGCAGAAGTCTTTCTGGACTTGCATTCTCGCTTCAGTCTCTCTAGCTGAAAGAGAAACCCGAAGAACAACATTGAGCAGTGACCTTAGTTTAGTTTATGTTGTCCAGTTCTTCCAGACAGCCAAAATACCCACCACTGATCCTACCCAGCTAAGCAAAGGGATACTCCTCAGTCACCCTGAGCAATAAATATCTTGTTTTCCTTACACAGCACTGCTGCTTTAGCACCTTCAGCACTGTGGCCAGCTTACAGTCTGAACCACTAGGCTGTCCCTTTAGAAACTGCCAAGTTCATTATGGGGGAGTATCTCCATCATGAATGAAACGGAAAAGGTTACACGTGACAAGTTGATTTGTCACTGTTACGATCCAGCAATTAAAAAAACCAACCCCAAGTTTTTCTACCTATTTACTAGCTATTTTAATGGCATCCCAAGGGAACAGCATGGAGCTGCCACAGGGGAGGGTTAGGTTGGAGATCAGGAAAAGGTTCTTCACCCAGAGGGTGGTGCGGCCCTGGAACAGGCTCCCCAGGGAAGCGGTCACAGCACCGAGCTTGGCTGAGTCTAGGTAGCGTCTGGACAATGCTCTCAGTCATCTGCTCTGACTAGGCTGGTCCTGTGTGGAGCCAGAAGCTGGACCCTTATGGGTCCCTTCCAACTCAGGAGATTCTATAATTAATAGCTGGTCACTGCCAGGGCTGTAGCTTTACGAATACCAAAACTGCTGAGGCAAGGAGCTGGTACCCACACACAGCATGGCAAATCACAGCTTGTCAGACTCCGTACTCAGCCATGAGCTCCAAGTGGGCACAAGCTGGAATGGTGAACCAGACAGCTGAAGGTGCAGAGACACAGACAGGCGACATCTACACTTCCCCTACTAAAGGTGTGGTGCTCCCTCCTCCTACTTTCTAGCACACAGCAGTCTCCCAAAATGCCGACTCATAACATTTTGTCAACAGCTAGTCACATCACAGAACCATAGAATGGTTTGGGTTGGAAGGGACATTGAAGACCATCTAGTTCCACCCCCCTGCCATGGGCAGGGACACCCTCCACTAGACCAGGTTGCCCAAAGCCCCATCCAACCTGGCCTTGGACACTGCCAGGGATGGGGCCTCCACAGCTTCTCTGGGCAACCTGTTCCAGTGCCTCATCACCCTCACAGTCAAGAATTTATTCCTAATGTCCAATCTAAGTCTAACCTCTCAGTTTAAACCCATTACCCCTTGTCCTGTCACTGCACTCCCTGATAAACAGCCCCTCGCCAGCTTTCCTGTGAGCTCCCTTTAAGTACTGAAAGGCTGCAATAAGGTCGTCCCAGAGCCTGCTCTTCTCCAGGCTGAACAAGCCCAACTCCCTCAGCCTGTCCTCACAGGAGAGGGGCTCCAGCCCTCTGATCAACTTTGTGGCCTCCTCTGGACTTGCTCCAGCAGCTCCATGTCTTTCCTGTACTGGGGACCCCAGAGCTGGATGCAGTACTGCAGGTGGGGTCTCACGAGAGTGGAGCAGAAGGGCAGAATCCCCTCCCTTGCCCTGTTGGCCACACTATTTCTGATGCAGCCCAGGACACGGGTGGCTTTCTGGGCTGCCAGCGCACACTGCCGGCTCATGTTGAGCTTTTCATCCACCAGCACCCCCAAGGCCTTCTCCTCGGGGCTGCTCCCAGTCCAACCCTCATTATACACAGAGTCATCGCTACTGGGATCAACTGCACATCTGTTTCTCTGCAACTGTTCCTCTGAATCTCGGAAGAGCTCAAAGGTGAGTGATGCCTCTGAAAACGTTTCATGTGTCCCTTTTGGATGCCAGCAGCAGCACTCTCAGTACATCGTCTGTGTTACAGTTACATAGACGAGGATCAACCCTGGGTCATATGAACTGAACCAGATTAAACACACGGCTTTAAGTTCTTTGGAAGAATTTCACTAAAATAAATGAAGATTAGAGACAGTTGGGAATCAATAGGTTTTATAGCTTTGAATGAACAGGCTACACCACGCAGAACATTTTGAAAGTAGTTTTAAACTGAAACACATATTTCAGACTTTATAAAATGCAAATGAAAACATGAATAGGTCATTTACTGCAAGCAAAGGAGAACTGCTAGAAGATTCAGCTCAACAGAGAAAGCCCCTTGGAATTTAAGTGTCTCTCCAAATACAGTTTAGGTTTCTCCAAGTCCAGTGTGAGGAACAGGGTTTCAGGAGGGCTTTCCCCCACCACCCGTGCAGCCGGGTGTCACTAGGGACCTCATACAAAGGGGTTGCTTTGGTTCAGCACAGCCGTTTGACACGTGCCAGGAGTGAGTGCGACTGATCAGGACACATCAGACATCCCCCCAGAAATACCTCCCCGACAGACCGCTGGGCGCTGACGAAGCAGACTCACACCTTCCAGCTCTATATGCTCTTTCTTATCCTGTGTATTGTCCAAATTGTCTGTTTACAGAATTCAACAGCTGTGGGATTTGCTATCGTACAGTTTCCCTGTTTTGGGGACGAGGGGAGTGTAAAATGCAATGCAAGAACAGATGTGAAAGCTCTGCCCAGGGCAGGATGGAGAGTGGACACGAGGGTGATGTGGTAAGACAGAAAGGATACTCCTGCAGACATGCTGGGATAGATGGTATGCAGACTAACTTCGGGACATCAAAGGTAAACCTAAGTGCTACTGCTCTACAGTAATTATTTCTGCTTTATTCAGTTGCTGCTAGACGAGGATATAATGCAAAAAAGCCCTTAAGATAGCAGCTCTACAGAAGTAACTCACCTGCAACCAATGCCTCCGGACTTTGCTGATCTGGTCTGCCTTTGCTTCCATCTTCCCCACCAGTGCCTCAAGTTCCCTCTCCAGGTCTTCCCTCACTGCAGTGGTTGGGGCTTCCTGGACAAGCTTTGACAGCTGCTGGTGATCACTAGCACGGGATTCAGACAGAACAAAGCTTGCATCAGACCCCCTTGGCTTCTACTGCTTGTACACCCCGTTCCAAAACAACACTTGTAGGAAACCATAGCACCAGTGAGACACGTTCAACATGCCACAGTGAACCAGCAAGAAAAGTTTTGCTGGTTAGCAGCACTGCATACCTGGCAGCAGGCTGCTGCAACATTAAGTCTCCGTAACGTAAGCGGCATCACACATTCAAAGTGACCACACAGCCCCTTGAGGGCATGATCTCAGCACCCATTCAGTTACTACCTTGTATATTGGTTGTGCAGTAGGGTAACAATTTGCGTTCTGTTAACAAGCCAAATGTCCTTTAATGGAGTATTTGTCCATTGCATCATGGGCTGCTACCACGCTTCTCCCCAAGCCCTCACAAATTTGACACTGCTGCATATAAAAACAGGTACACAGCCCAGATTGTTTATCAGAAGTTATTTTTAACTGTAAAAATAAGTGACAGCCTCCACAGCCAGTAGGACAGATGGATTATATGCCGCTGACTTCCCAAAACTAAACCCTCTCTCCGGAAAAACCTTCCAACTTTAAAGCAAAAGGCAAAAATATAAAGCATCTACATTCATAATCTGCAACAGAGAATACACCAAACTCACAAACTCATCTGCCCAAATTCATCTTGTAAAGTCAGCAGCACTTCCGAGAGCTCTTCCCGGGATGAAGAGGATTCCTTTGGCAGAGATGACTTTCTGCTTTTGCTGGCAGGATGATCAGTACTGATGGATTTTGCTAGTGGAGTATCGTTTACCACACGACTGTTACACAAAGCTTTGGTGTGTTGTTTCATCAGGTGCAGGACATGTTGCACGTTGGCACCAACTGAATGACTGGGACTGGTAGACTGGAAGGAAAAGAGACTTTTTTTAAATGGCATTGTCAGCCACCTACTTGATAGTAATGGGGAACATTTGAAAGCGATAACATCTTTTATTTGCTGCCAAGAATGTGGTTTTTGTTTGAATGAACACATGCTAACAGCAGCAGCTTGACCAGCAGTGTGGAGAAGACCCATTTTTGGAAATGCCAGTTCAAAGGCTTGTGGAATATCGGTAACTTGCTGAAGACAAACCACAAAAAAAGAGTCTGAGAAAATGAAGTGATCTGACCGCTGGGTGTCAGGAGCGCACCAAGCCAAACCACTTAGGGAGCTGCAGCTACCGCGCGTTAAGCTTTGCAATGAAGCAGCTCACCTTCCCAGCTACAAAGGGCACGTCACCCAGACACAGTCTGTAGTGGGGCTGCGTGGCAAGGTGGCTTGGAAGAGAGCATTTCTGGAAGGAAAGAAGAGAGAAACGTTTATCAAAGAGGACGCTACAGCAAACCCCCTTTCCCTTTGCTCTGTAGTAAGGGGTGACCTACCTTCCCGATTGCATGCACGCACCCTCATTTAACTCCTCACTAACTGCCCTTCCCTTCCCCCCACGTTACCTTCTCTGGCTGCTTAGTTTTCTTCCTGGGTTGTCTTGCTTTTGGAGAAAGCAATGGCGATGCTGCTTGAATCAGCAGTCTGTTGGTTTCCAGGCCTGTCTGAAGCTTCGAGAGAATAAGGGGAATTACTGGAATTGTATTAATAGATAGGCAGAGATAGAGTAAGGTGAGAATTGCAAACGAGCATTTCTTACAATACAGGTTCTCTGAAAGCAAGGGCTGCAAGCTTTTAGGATGCTTCTGCAGTCCAAGGTCAACTTAAACTTAACGAAGAATACTTTGTCTGGTAGCACTACTCATCACTAATCCTATTAAGTTAGAAAATTAGTCTTACTGCATTTCTCCAATGCTGGCGAAGGCCAAACCATCAGCTGTGCTTTACCCCTGACAAAATGTTAGGGAAGTCACAGAATCACAGAATCACAAGGGTTGGAAGGGACCTCGAAAGATCATCTAGTCCAACCCCCCCGCCAAGGCAGGGCCACCTAGAGCACATCACACAGGAACGTGTCCAGTCGGGTTTTGAATGTCTCCAGAGAAGGAGACTCCACAACCTCTCTGGGCAGCCTGTTC
Organism: Psophia crepitans; assembly: GCA_013399095.1. Classification (NCBI taxonomy): domain Eukaryota; kingdom Metazoa; phylum Chordata; class Aves; order Gruiformes; family Psophiidae; genus Psophia; species Psophia crepitans. The sequence goes on from VWZZ01001952.1 coordinate 60,997, forward strand.
CAGTGCTCCGTCACCCTCACGGTGAAAAAGTTTTTCCTTACATTAACCCGGAACCTCCTATGCTCCAATTTGCACCCGTTGCCCCTTGTCCTATCGCTTAGTGAGGCCGAGAAGAGCCTGGCTCCATCTTCCCGACACTCACCCTTAACATATTTATAAACATTGATGAGGTCACCCCTCAGCCTCCTCTTCTCCAAGCTAAAGAGACCCAGCTCCTTCAGCCTTTCCTCATAAGGGAGATGTTTCACTCCCTTGATCATCTTAGTGGCTCTGTGCTGGACTCTCTCTAGCAGTTCCCTGTCCTTCTTAAGCTGAGGGGCCCAGAACTGGACGCAATACTCCAGATGTGGCCTCACCAATGCAGAATAGAGGGGGAGGAGGACCTCCCTCGACCTACTGACCACAGCCCTTCTAATGCACCCCAGGATGCCATTGGCCTTCCTGGCCACCAGGGCACATTGCTGGCTCATGGTCATCCACCCGTCCACCAGGACCCCCAGGTCCCTTTCCCCTACACTGCTCTCCAGCAGGTCAGTCCCCAACCTGTACTGGCACATGGGATTCTTCTTTCCCAGGTGCAAGACCTTACACTTGTCCTTGTTGAATCTCATCAAGTTCCTCCCCGCCCAGCTCTCCAGCCTATCTAGGTCCCGCTGAAGTCAAGTCACCCAACCCTGCTCAATTGATCCTGTGGCATATAGTTAACAGACAGCTATTCCTTCTGTTTAAGTTTGATGGAAACAAAAAAACCCACAACTATCTATCAGGAGAGTTAAGGGTAGGATCCTCACTGACAACAGTGAGATCTATAGACTTTGCTGTTCCTCCCATGAGGAAGCTATGGCACAGCTTTAGAAATCATCTCCTAACCAATCCAAACTAGAAGCATTCACAAGAACAATTGTCTCAAATTAATCATGAATAACCTCCCCCTCCAAACCCACGGCGAAGGTTAATGCTAGAGCCTAACATGTTACCTACGTACTTCTTCAGCACGCAATGAACACAACACTTCAAGGTTAGGAGAAGACTGGTGTCCTTACAGGCTTATAACCAATAGTCTATCGCTTCTTTTTGCCTCCTACAGTATTTCTAGTTACAGTTATGAACAAGGGAGCACCCTTGTTGACCTTGATTTACTCAAAGCAGAGATTCTCATACATGCTAAACTACTCCTTTTTTCCAACTAGCTTCTTTTATTGAAGAAATCAAGCTTCAGTGCACAGGCGCTACTAGAAAAAAGTTTTCAAACAAGCTCAGAGAACTTTGAACATTTGGCACCTCAGACAGGGGGCAGGGGGGAAGGCTAAGCCAAACTCTTCCTTTTTCTGTATATGGGAAGCACTTTCAGCAAGTTAGTTGAAAAGTTGATGGAAAGGAAGAGCTAATTACAGTGCATATGAGTACAAAAGAAATTTCCTGTTACCTCAGCTGCTTTTTCCTGAACAAGCTTCCTCGCGTGTTCTTCCTCCTGAAGTTTCTGTTCCAGCTCTTTCATTTTTTTCTAGCCAAAGTTGAGCAAAAATAATAACATTAATAATGGAACAATTCTTTTTTTCCTGAAGCCTACAACACTACGAGCTTGAGCAAAAACTATTTCCATTCAACTTAAGACTTAAAGCTAAGTGAAGACTTCAGCATTAGGAGGATTGCTGATGTTTTGTCTGTATAGGCAGAAATGCAGCAATCAAGTGCTTATGCTTAAAACTTAATTGATTTTTCTATTTTTACTTCCATAATTGGTATGTGAATTTAAGTCACAGCCTAAGGGGAGAACAATACACAAGGCTGCCTTTCTCTTTGGCTTTAAAAAAAACCCCTACGAAGTAAGTTGTTTTGTGTACATTATCCTAAAAGACTTCATACTACAAGAGGGCTAACATCCTTCTGTATCATTATAAGCTGAGAGAAGACTTGCCTTTTTTAGGCCACTAAAGGTATTTTTGCTAGTATCTGTACCTTAAGCTCTTAGACAACAGAAATTTTTTAACATCTAGCTATCTTCTTAACAAAGAGGAGGGAGGCAAGTTTATATGACACCTCTGAGATATCTTTAACCAAAACTGATGTCATCTTTTTATGGTTAAAAAGATAAGAACACTTTTGAAAATCCCTTTTCAAAGAAATGGGTTAAGGGGAAGGCACGCATTTCTTTGTAAACCCTCCAACAAGACAAAATCCCTTGTTCAAGCAGGATACACTTCCTTAAACTCCCAATGTGAGAGTTATCAACTAACTTTGATTTATACAGCAGAGTGAAAAACCGATCCAGAGCTCCACGACACAAAACAGTGCTTCCTTTCTCTTCCCCCAAAGGCTGAGTATTCACAGAGACACTCAAACTTAAGTCAGAAAAGCACGCCAATTCAACCCAACAGCTATATTTGTACGCTTCTGTTTGTTTATAAACCCACTCTGCTGAGGTAGTAAATATTTCAATTCTGCTTTACTTAGGCATTAACTGCAAGATTCATGTAACCAGCTGTTATACAAAGGTGTTAAAAGGCAAACCCATGGATAAACATTGAGGGCAAAAGCACCATATAAAGGAACCAACTTTTTCTGTTGAATAAAAGAACTCTTTTGACTAATTTTATTTTCTTCATTGAAATCAGATATACTCCAGGTAACTTAAATAAATCACCTGCCCCTTACAGCATGTAGCTATTTTAACGCATGCCACAAAAAAATTCAATTAAAAAAATTAGAAATAAAGTATTTCAATGTCTATTTTTTGCTTGTTTTCTAAGAGAAATTAAGTTTCATGCAATCACTTCACTCATCCTTCCCATTGTCACGGAAATGAATTCCAAACAACTTTAACCAGAGAAGACAGAAAGGTAGGAGACCTCAATGATACAGAACACCTAAATTTCCTAAAAATCAGCTGCTGGGATAAACATCCAAATTAGTTCCACCAGAGAGGAAACATCTCCAGTGTGAAGACAGGTTTTACCTCGAGATAAGGGTGCCTTGCAAATTAGCACCTGCTCGTTACTTCTCACCACCTGGCAATTAGAGGCTAGAGGAAAGAGATAAGGGTGTAGCTAGTGTACAGCCAAAGCAAGATGTGAGGATTCATTATTTCCATTGTTCAGTGGTGGAGTTTTATTAAGTCTCATTGTTAGCATTAAGAAAAGATTGATTACTACTAACTACAATTCTTCAAAGCATGTCATCTACACATACATTCAAATTCTGGCCACCGGGGTAAAACCATGGTTAGGGTACAACCCCATCCCCTAAGCCCATCCTCAGATATGTTCAGACCCTCTCAGTCAGCTATCCAGGGATGGCAGGACTACAGCTGCAATAAACATACACCAGAAAACACTCTTGAGGCAAGTACTCCAATTACGAGTAATTCACGTGAATGAGAATCTCAGCATTTCCTTTCTACAGCCAATATTCACATTGGCAAAGTGCTTGAAGGTTAAGATAGGTCCAGGTAATGGCTCTGCAGAAATCACACACAACTTGTGCTCTGGTAGAGCATCTGAAATCAGAAGCAGTTAAATCATTGCTCATCATGAGTTCTCACCACTTTACATCCATTTCAGACTATTGCTATGTGGGGTGTGCTTCCTTATTTATTTCTTGCTTCAAATTAAGCTTGCAAATGTTCCTGTGGTCTTGCCCCAACTAAAGCAGAGATCAAAGAGGCAACAGATGCAACTGTTTTGAGCAAAGCATGCAGTCACCCTTTCAGGATCCTGAGGTAACACTCAGTGCACGGATGCTCATGCAGAAACACAGCCTGCAAGCAGAGGCAGACAGACCTGTTGATCAGAAAATGGCTCATGACAGCAAAATGATCACAAGGGAGTTACATCCATCTTTCTCTCGGTTCCTAGAATTGATTAAGAATTGTGAGAATTTAACACCCAATTCCACTAAAATAGATTTCATTGTGACAGCTACTAATTCCTAAAGATATCAAAGAATCAAGGACATCGAGTTTGATCCAGGAAGAGAAAAAGAACTGTTATGCTGAAATTATGTTCGCTAGCCAGTCACAAAAAGACAAACGAACTCCAGCTGCTACCAGTCAAAAACTGGGTAGAAGCCCCTGGGACAAGAGCACCTGTTGCTGAACCACTTATTTCAACCCTGACCCTGGAGGAACCTACTGCTGCTTTCAGTGAACAAGGCCCAGCAGCCACTCATATGCAGGCTCTTTTACTTCAAAGCAGCTTACCTAAACAGGGTGTCAAGATCTTTAACAGCCTGTTACAGCTGGGTCAGGGACTCCCAGGAATAGCTGTAGTTGACACCAAATCCACGCAAGTCAAGTCCAATCTGGGTCATAAGAGAATAAAACTGCTAGCACCCAGTGGCACGCAAGGCAACTCAGGAGCCTAGGAGTGCCCACGACCCTGTGTGCCTGTGCACCAGCTAACCACAAAAGAGGAACACCCAACAGATATCGTTAAGGCTAAATGAAGCGTACTGACATAAAGCCTACCTGGCCATGTAGACTTTCAGCAAGAAGTGCAAGGTGGGGGTTTTTTTTGTCTTTTTCCCCACACACACACTTCAGCTTTAAAAGGACGTTGAGTTGCTACCTGTCTCTACAGCAGTAAGCTTTGCTCAGCTCTTTCATTGACATATGGCTATAAAGCGCTGATTACAATAAACAAGCTAAATCTGACAGAGTATCCAGTATAAATGACAGACCTCTGCTATGGACTGCATTGTAGTAAGTCTGCTGTATTCTTTTTCCAGCATATCCAGCTTTTCCAATTTAGACTGAACGTGTGATTGATCAAGAAGCCGATCTCTCTCCAACGAGCCCTTGAAGGGAGAAGTGAGAAGCAAAACAATTATAAGCACAATAAAACAAGACCACCTATAGTAAACCTTGTGCCTGCAGCACAGAGGAGGCCCATAAACAGTCCAAGGGAACTACTGCTTTCTCTGTGCAATTTCAGATGTTGCTACAACTAGGGAGCAACTGCACCACTGGTCCCCTAATGTTGGGAACCCCACACTCAACCAGATTCAGATGACAGAACTGCAGCCTCTCCTCCCTCCGAGCCCAGCACAGTAAAAACACATCATTAAGAAAGCGATCTGTAACAGCTGAGTAATTTTTTTTCTTCAGTAAATATTTAGTAGACTGAAATATGACAGCCACAGAGACCAACAAACAGAGGTGATCCATACTCCTATAAAACAAAATTCAAGCTCATCTTAGATAAAGGGCAAATCTCACAGCCACTGATGGTGGGAAACAAAAATTTTACTATTATTTCTACAGAATCACTGTTTCAGCCCCTGTTTAGCTAAAGCAGCACTAGTAAGGAAAATTCCCAAAGACCTGAAGAGTGTAAGCACAAAAGGGAGGGGTTCTTCCAGTGGCACATGGCACCCCACACACATGGGATGAGGATGAGATGCCCCAGTAAGCCAGTCGCACAGATGCAAACAATTCTTGTTAATATCAGAGCCTATGATATTGCCTTGGAGACAGGGTACAAAAGCAGAAAGTCCCAGGGTCCTGATAAGACTGGGAAATGTAAGTAGGGCAATTATCCACACCTAAGTATACAAAGGCCAGCTGAAAGAGACATTCACACTTAAAAGATATTAAAATGACAGTAACTGAAAAAAATTGTGATTTCTATACTAAACTCCTGAGATAATCTTCAGAACACACCTGTTTCTCCAAGAGATGCACCTTCTCGTTCTCTGCATGCTGGATCATTTTTCTCATGTAGTCCAGCTGTTTCTCCAAGAGGCTGCACCGAGACTCAGCAGCTGCCAGCTGAGAAGCCAGTTCTGAAGATAACAGAAGGCAGAAAATTGAAATCATGCACTGCTTCTTCCTGGGATTTTTTTCAGGTTTTCGGGACAGTTCCAAAACAAACAAGAGAAAGACCATCTAAAGAAACCCACTGATTAAGCGTAATGAACTTCTGGATGCATGCAAACCCCTAAAGCAAAGCATGCTTTTAAAATTATTTCTTTGTAACTCCACGTGTCACTGAAAGTAAAGGATGCCAAACAAAGTAAATTAGTTTTGTGCGTTGATAAAACTCAAGTTTCACCCATATCAGTTCTGTTCTGTAATATCTAGATAAAGTTTGCAGACAACCTTGATTTTTCTTTGACACTTCAGTCTTGTCATGCTCTTTATGTTGCATTTGTTCACTGAGTACTTTTTTATAGTCTGCTGTTTCTCTGCTGAGGTGTTTTACATTCTCCTCTGCCTGAAGCCGTTCCAACTCCAGCCGACGAATTTTTTCCTGGAGATTCTTCAGAGCAGAAAATATTGCTGTAATTGAACAAGTACCTTCTGTTAGATACCATCAAATTACCACTTCAAGATAACATTGAACTTGAACCATTTTGTAAAAGGCACATTATATAAGAAAGTCAGAGTCTTCCTTACCAGCGTCCAAGACTCCTTCCAGGAATTAAAAGCCACTTCCCTTTAAACCATAACTGATTCTAAAACTAGTCTCAAATGAACGGATGCCTTTGGTGCACACCTTCATCTGAAACATTTGGGAAAGATGCATCCATTTCCCAGAAAAAGGCATGTAAATATTCTGCAGATGAAGTGCAAACAGTGCACCTTCTGACTTTATTTTCACCGTCCCTGCGGGTATTTAAGGAAAGGTTGGATGTGGTACTGAAGGACATGGTTTAGTGGTTAATAGGTGGGGGGGGATGGTTGGACTGGATGATCCTTGAGGTCTCTTCCAACCTTAGTGATTCTATGATTCTATCTAAAGGAAGTGAAAGGTAACAACTAGAGAGTTAAACGAGCGGCACGTTCTCTGTATTACGATTCCTCTGCAAGTGCATGCTAAAACAACAAATTCACAAACACAGCATTCCTAGGAATGGCCACAGAGCAGAGTAAAGGTTAGCTATCAGGCTATACAAGTGTTTATTTCTCTAAGTAGCAGCTCTTTTTTGATTCTTCTATTTTAGTACTTGTGTTCCCCTCCTCCCCCCAAGACACACATCTCCTTTGAGCTGAACAACTTTCCCTCTTGCTGTTCCATTCCCTGCTTTAACAATTACTCCGCAAAACCTTTATGTATTCATCACCACAAAAAGAAAAGCAGTTGTAATACAACTCGCATCACCCTGCAATTAGACCATCTGCTGGTAATCTGATGTATTACATCTCTTAGCTGTATTGTTTAATTTTGCAAAGGGACCCATAACCATAAGCCCTTTCCCCTATACAGTCCTGTTAAACACAGGAACACCTGTACAGCTCACATAGACTAATCTGTGAGGTCACATTAACCCACTCCTTTGTGCTTAAACCCACTCCAGAGAAAGAACACACTGCCTTTGTTACCGAACGCGCGAGCACAGGGAAGTTGGGACTGCGTTATCTGTTTGAGCATCAGATTACAAAAAGAGGAAAAATAATTATCTGAATGAGTTTTCCAGCGTAAAAACTTACCAAATCTTGAAATGCAGAATAGCACATTAAGAGTATCACATCAATAAAAACCACCTGCTTTAAGGTAACTCTTAAGTAAAGAAGAGGTGACAGCAATCACAGTTAAGGAGAAGTTATAGACAGCTTGGCCCTGTTTGCAGGATCAGTCACCAACTGGACCCTCTTCTCTTTGCTTGTGTTACTGTTACCAGGATTCAGCTGAAATTGGCCTAGCTGAAACTATGAACAGCTTTATTACTGTTATCTTTAAAGCTAACTTGAAATCTCTGTGTATTTACAATAATGACTAACAAAATACAGGAACAATACAATTCAAGGAATGAATAAAGGTGAAACCCAACACAACAAGAAGTACCATTCAGTCATTCTTATTAGAGCATTAAAACCAACTATGTTATGCCAAGACACACACATACCCAACACAAAGAAACTCAAACCAAAATAAGCAGGATTTACTAAATGCAATTCCAGGAGGTTTAAATCTATATATATATAATTTTTTTTTATTATTTTTTTTTTAAATTAGGAGGTGGGAGGAGTGGTAAGGACCCTCAAGAACAATCAAATTTACTTTACCATCTGAAGTTTAACTTCCAAATCCTTAATCTTGCTAAAATATACACTCCAGAAAACCTCTGCATTTTTAAAAACTATGCAAAAAGAGTAAGATGTTGGATCATTTGCATGTTGGATTTAGTTTTCAGTACATATTCACATTTGATTTAAAAAAAAAAACCAAACACCACCATCCATTTTATTCTTTTTAAAAAGGGATACAATTTATACACTGGTTTTGCTTCAGTTAGTTAGTTTTCTTCACAGTAGCTGTGTTGGGTTATGTTTTGTTTTACGCTGTAAACAGTGTCTTACACAGAGTCAAGGCCTTTTCTGCTTCTCACCCCACCCCACCAACAAGTAGGCTGGGGATGCACAAGGGGCTGGGAGGGGACACAGCCGGGACAGCTGACCCCAGCTGACCAAAGGGATGTTCCATACCATATGGCATCATGCTTTGTTTATAAGTGGCTGGGGGAAGGAGGAGGAAGAGGGGGGAAATTTTGGAGTGGTGGCATTTGTCTTCCCAAGTAACTGTTACGTGTGACGGAGCCCTGCTGCCCTGGGGATGGCTGAACCCCTGCCTGCCATAGGCAGTGGGGAATGAAGTCCTTTGTTTGCTTTACCTATTAAAATGTCTTTATCTCAACTCATCAGTTCTCACTTTCACTCTTCCAGTTTTCTCCCCCATCCTGCCATGAGGGGAGTGAGCAAGCGGCTGCCTGTGGCTTAGCTGACAGCTGGGGCAAAACCACAGTTTATCAGATTGTCTCCCTCCACCTGCACCTATTTCAGAGCTGGCAGATTCCCTCCTTGGAAAAAGTTGCCAAGTGAAAACTTGGAAATCAGAAGTTTGTCGCAAATACAACATGCAACACAATCTAGAAAAACATGCCTGCATTAGTAATTCATAAGGAAGCTCCTTCCTGCACATCCCATTTTTTATCCATCACAAGGCTGCTTTAGTTTTGTGACAATGGCACTCTCAAAACTGATGGCATTGAGTGTGTGAGAGCATATACTGCATTTTAAATAGCACTTCAGGAATTCAGATTTCAACTACTAGGGTCATTAATGTACAAGTCTAATAATTCAGACATCAATTATGTTATTGGAATAGGGACTTGAGCCTATCATGTTGATTTTTTAATTTTGTTTAAGCCACATTAGGATTCATCCCAAATATTTCTCACTTTTCTCTTTGGAAGTAAAACATAACAAGTTTTTTATGTCCTTAAGCCTCGATACAACTCCTGTCTCTTAAAGAGAATTTGTCACAATAACCCTGCGCCAAAGGATGGGTCCTGCTCTAGCTTCCCAACTCCCCGCTGCCTCCTGTACTTACCCCAAGGCAGCTCTGGAGTACGCCTCACTGCGTGACGAGCCAGTTCACCAACACAACACACAACTAACCAAGAATGTTCTTGTTCAAGTCAGGCAAGACAAATCTGTTTATCTGGAGATGAACACTAGGACCAGAGTGGGAAAGGATGGAGAAGGAATGACCTAGAAACAAGGAAGAATAAATGGAAGGAAACTCTCCTCCCTCTCTGGTGTTGTGATCTCTCTGCAGCTCTATGCTGTGCAATATCCTTTCTGTACACTCAAAGTCTTCACTGATATGATAAACAACTTTGCTGAACAGGGTTGGACAACTCTCATTTCAACAGCACCAAATCTCTTCCTTTGCACCAAACCATTTTGAGGACTAAAGTCTCCTCATTCCAAGCTCAGCTGTGAACTCAGGAGAGAAAGGGTGGTGGGAGAGGACTGGAGAAGGGGCAAAAAAAGCATGTCAAGACCATTTCAAAAAGTAGTGGGACAACTTTACAGCTCTCTACCACTGAAGAGGAGGGTCATTCTCCAGCTGTAATATTACCTTTTTCTTTAGGCATTCTTCAAAAGAGAAGTGCAACAGAGCTATGACACAGGTGACCCGCACATCACTAGGAAATGATAAAAGAATACAAAGACTGCAGCCTTTGTAGATATGGACACACAGTATTTCACCACACGATTTGGAAACAGAAAAAAAAAAACAACTTTGCTGAACTATTACCTCTGCTGTTGCTTTCAGGATATGGGATTACTGGTTTCTGTGGGGAGCGCAGCAAATCTGAATTAATAAATGGCTTGTACTTTGGATATTCTATAAATGAAGTTGCAGACAGTCCATCTGTGGCTGACACAGAGTTATGAGTTTTGTGCAGATCATCCTGAAAACAAAACAAAAATGTTATTCAGCACATTTGTTTCTGTCACAGCAAGAAAAAAGGAGAATCCAATTAAGATGATGTGTAGAAGTACTGCTGCAGGAGACCAATACGTCAAAAGCTGTATCTGCTTCCTTACAGCCTCAGGCTGTGTCATTTTTACATCTAAATCGCCTCCACTAAAAATGGTATCAGAAAGAATCTTTTCTAAATTAGTTTCAGATTTCCACTTAAAAAAACAACAAACAAGCAACCAAAAACTACAAAACCACCAGAAAACCCAAACTTACTTATACTGTCTCTTGCTTATTGTGAGAACATAGTCAGTTCATAGAATCACAGAATGGAATGGGTTGGGTTGGAATGGACCTCAAAGATCATCTAGTTCCAACCCCCTGCCATGGGCAAGGTCACCCATCACTAGACCAGGTTGCCCAAAGCCCCATCCAACCTGGCCTTGGACACTTCCAGGGATGGGGCCTCCACAGCTTCTCTGGGCAACCTGTTCCAGTGCCTCACCACCCTCACAGGGAAGAATTTCTCCCTAATATCTAATCTAAATCTCCCCTCTTTCAGTTTAAACCCATTACCCCTTGTGCTGTCACTCTCTGTCCCTGTAAACAGCCCCTCTCCACTTTTCGTGTAGGCTCTTTCAGATACTGGAAGGCCGCAATTAGGGATCCCCAGAGCCTTCTCTTCTCCAGGCTGAACAAGCCCAGCTCCCTCAGCCTGTCCTCTTAAGAGAGGTGCTCCAGCCCTCTGATCATCTTTGTGGCCTCCTCTGGACTGGCTCCAACAGTTCCGTGTCTTTCCTGTACTGAGGACCCCAGAGCTGGATGCAGTACTCCAGGTGGGGTCTCATGAGAGCAGAGTTGAGTCACGCTTCTTTTGATGCCACCCAGGATACTGTTGGCGTCCTTGGCTGCCAGCGCACACTGCCGGCTCATGTTGAATTGGAAAATGGCCACCTAACTACTGATTATACTCACTGTACAGAAGATACCGTACAGAGGTGGGCCAAGCCCATGAAGCACACCCCAGACCACAGCATTACGTCCACTCATCTAACGCAATGGGTCACTGACCACAGATGGGGCAGGGGACACACTCTCTCCTCACCCTCCCAGCTGCACAGTCCCAAGCCCTCTTTTCCACTGGCCTCAGTTTAGCTTTCCTGTCCTTCCAAGAATAGATCTAACCTCACCAGCACACACATCTATATGACTCCATGCTACACCTGATTAGTTGTATCAGCACAAGAAAAGCAGCAGGTCATGGCCAGGAAGGCACCTCAGAGCAGCAACATGCCATTAGATCAGCTTGAGACTGTTCTCAAAAACATGGCCCCAAAAACTGAGACCCCAGATTTCCCAGCAGTCTACACCAACTTTCCACACATTTGCTGTTTTTTGGATATTGCAAAGACCAGAGTGGATCACCTGGCTGTGAACTCACTCTGAAGTCAGGATACCATTAACCCATGAGCTTTCTAACAAGATTCTTCTAAGCCAAAGGGCCACAGTACTTGTATTACTGTGTTTCTGGTTTTGACTCAAAAACTGGCTACCTGGCCCAAGCTTTCTGATTCGTATATATGAATTAAATAAAATATGAATGCTTACTTTTAATGGGCTAGAGTCATTTGTCTCAGCTGTACCCACCGCTACACGTTCCAGTAGCAGAATTTGAAGGAATCTAAGAGAGAAAGGGGATGCAGGCAGATGCAGTGCTCCTACAGCTTTCCACAGAGCATTTACTTCACTAATTGGACAACTGAGCTCTTGGAAATACCAATTATTTGGAGCATATTGTGACCTAAATTAAAATACAGAAAGTATTTGTGTAAGTATCTCATAGCAAATTAGATAGGAGCCCAAAACGCATTGCAAGGAAAAAATTAATAACAGGGGAAAAATTTGAAGAAAACATCTAAGTTATTTAAAGCCCGTACATAGCTATGTTCCTCTTATAAACCAAGTGATTAATTGTAGACAAGAAAATTAAGACCTTAAGTACCCTGAATGTATCAATCAGTATTTCTAAGCACGGTTTTATGAATGTTTTGCACTTTGTGTTTATAACATTATCCTACACGTCACAAGTGCTTTTCTTGCAATAACCACATGTGCGCAAGAACTTTTGCTACTACTGAATGCCAATTAGAACACTAATCTCTAATTATGAATACATTAACAAAAATATTTTGAACAGGTTTTTGTATGCATGCATATACACACACCACTTTATGCTCAGCAGCATTATTGGTCTAACTTTGTACAAATGCGTAACAGTAAAGCCTAACGAAAGTCTGCTAAACCTCACTCCTCCAAAAACACCATCAGCGCTACAGGATGCTGAAGTAGTGAATGCAGAGTAATGAATAAGCCCAAATAATGAAGTAAAAATGAACCGAGCAAAACAGTTCTTTAGGCAGCAGGCAACAGAACAACAAGAGCAACACAAACCTCAGCAGCCCAAACAGCAGAAACTATTGATGCAAATATCAATCTGCTGGTTTATCTGATATTTATTCAAACCAAAGTTACCCCAACAAACCAGTCAAAAGAAAAGAGCAACGTATCTGAAACCAAAGTAGGGCTACCAGCATCATGATTTTTCTAGATGTCTTTATTTTCCACCTGTAAAATCTCTGTGAATTAAAAATAATTACATAAGAACTCCACAAACTACAGAGGTTTTTTATGTCTGTTTTTACTGGCATAAGTAACACTTATCTAGCCAACAGGTGACTAAGCAAACAAAAAAGCTAGCAGACTCAAACACTTCAAGTTACACAAAGAAAAAAAAAATACAGGCTTTTGACTAGTTGCACGTCTTCTAAATTTTACCTGGATGGAGGGCACAGAAACCGAGTTGAATAGCGTAATAGTCCGTACAGACACCTGCTTCAAATAACTACTGAAAAAATTGTGCTGAAATATTGTCTATTGTATAAGCTTATTGTTCTTTGCTTCAGTCTAAATAATGACTTGCTAGCAGGTGTATTTTCCTTACACATTTAAGGAAAACACTGGTTTACATTCTGTTTCATAGTGACTTCTAATGCATCTCAGTGAAAAACGGAGAAAGTTTATGAAACAGCATCAAGGAATTTCCCACCACAAATCTCAGGCTCAAATATGACACCAATTTTTTGCTTTTTTTTTTTTTCCACTTTCTCTCAACTCATTACAAGTGACCCATGGCCGGGGGGCTGGAACTGGATGACCTTTGCGGTTCCTTTCAAACCAAACCGCTCTGTGATTCTAAGTCTATTCCTGCTCTTAGAAATTCTCACAGGGAGCTCAGGAATATCCTGAAACAAAAAACACACACATGTGGAAATCAGAGAACTCTATATATTCACTCTGAATCTCACCTAGGCCACATTTGCTAACTAAATCTCCTCTCCTTCTGGGTACTCCCTATAGTGTTTCCTTCCTTAAGCCACACTAAAGCCCCATAATCATAAACAAAGAAGCTTACTGATCCCAAAAGGATCAAAGTGCACCAGTACTATGTAATGGCAGTGAGCTGAGCACATCCAACCTTCACAGGTCTGCGGACATTACCTTCCAAAAGTCATTGCTGCTACCATTGTGTATCAGCTGCCTACTCAAGCATGCTAAAAGGGAACATTAGTAACACCAAGCAGCAACAGCTTAACACACCAGTAGCACATGGTGACCTCCTGAAGCTCCTAAAGAGCACAACACAGCAGGGAAAGAGACAGACATAACCTCATATAGAAAGTTTTCAAATAAGAATCGGCAACCTGGGGCAGAGAAACACTTTTCGAACCAAGCAAATCGTGTAGATGGTAAAAATGACCCACCATAACATTGTTACTTCTCTGGGCAGTAAAGAAATATGGCACACCATGAAAAGCTAATCCAGGCTACTAATCTCAGTGGTATACCAAATGTTTCAGTAAGAAAAAAGAAAGAAATCTCTACATTTTTCTTGTTATCATACACAATTTGACCAGAGCCATGGACAGTAAAAATAACAATTATTTATAAACAAACTATGGAACCACAGGCAGCAAAACACAGAAAGTCTCCCAGGCAGAAACTGTAGCAAGAAAGCACGAAGGCACCAAGTCAGCGCCTTCAGTACTAGCACTGGGAAAAGGGACTAGATGAGAGTGGGTGTGTTGCAAGTTCTTACATGGGTCCTCAGGACAGGAAAGAAAAATAGCAATAGAAGAAAAAGTGATGCTTGGTAATGCTCTAATTGACACACAGTAGTCCTCACACTCGGTTAAAAAAAAAAAAAAAAGACAGAAACAGCAGACAGTTATGGGGACTGGAAAACAGAATAATCAGCTATTGAGATCACTGAGCATACAATACCCAGGTATACAGTTATTAAAACTTTCAAAATAGCCATTTTGGAGGAATAATCTCAATCAGTAGCCTGCCTTCGGCCCTCAGCACTGCATTCCTGGGAGGGTGGGGAAGGAGGAACAGCCCCTATCACCCAGAGGCCAACTCAAGGGCTGCCTGTGCCGCCCTGATACAGACAGTCGAGTGCTCCAAATTTAAATAACACTTCTAGTTAAAAGCAGACGTTTAAAAGCTAATCAAGTCATTACATCAAATAAGGAAAAGAAAACACATTGGCACAAGACAGCATTCTTTGTTAAGTTTCTGCTGTAGCGTGCCGGAAGTATTAAAAACAACTATTTCCAAAGTTCAGAAAATATAGTTTGCTTTTTTCCTTTTTTTTTCCCCCCAACACATACAAGAAGTTTTCAGTAGGCAGCTTTTTTCCTAAAAGTTTTGTTTTACTAACTAAATTAAACAGCCTACATTTAAAAAAAGTAGTTTTCTGACATCCTTCTCTATGCACACCAGAACAAATACCAGTCAGGAAGGCTACAGCAGTCCTCAAATCACTCTGTCACCTGTCACGCTGGTGCAGGTGTAAATCATAGAATCCTTAAGGTTGGAAAAAGCCTCTAGGATCATCAAGTCCACTGTTAACCCAACACCATGTCTACTAGACCATGTCTAGTAGTGCCATGTTGACATGCTTTTTGAACACCCCCAGGGACAGCGACTCCACCACCTCCCTGGGCAGCCTGTTCCAATGCCTGACCACTCTTTCAGTGAAGAAATTTTTCCTAATATCCAACCTAAACCTACCCTGGGGCAACTTGAGGCTGTTTCCTCTTGTCCCATCATGTGTTGCTTGGGAGAAGAGACCAACACCCACCTCACCACAACCTCCTTTCAGGTGGCTGTAGAGGGCAATCAGGTCTCCCCCTCAGGCTCCTCTTCTCCAGAATAAGCCATCCCAGTTCCCTCAGCTGCTCCTCATAAAACTTGTGCTCCAAAATATGGGACCGCACCACAGAGGAGAAGACACACAACCGAGAACACCAAGCAGGGTGCCCAGCATGCAGCGACTGAGCCCCCCAACCATGAATCCTCAGGAGACATATCTTGCACCCTGTCAATCAGCACCCTTTTCACCATCTCTGCTCCTCCAGAGCATGGCACAAGACACGGCCACTTACACAGGAAAAAAGCAAACAGAAGTTCCCCTTGACTTCAGACCTACACGTGCCAAGCCAAAACGTCAGAGAGGGAACCCCGCTGGAAGCTCCCGTCCCAGGCGATGATCCGGCGGAGGCAGGCGGCTGCCGCCCGCCC
>VWZZ01001952.1:78440-95882 GCA_013399095.1 Psophia crepitans
CGGCATGTCGCGGGGAGGCGGCGCAGCCTCGGGCGGGGCCGCCGGTGGCTCTCAGCGCTCAGCGGGGTGAGCGGGGCCGGCCCGGGGGAGGGTTCGGAGGGGTGCGCCTGCCGCTGAGGGCAGCGTTTGTGCCGTTTTGTCCGCAGCAAAACCAACACGATATGCAAGAAGTGCGCGCAGAACGTGAAGCAGTTCGGCACGGTGAGTAGCCGCCCGGTTCTAAACGCCGGCGGGAAGTCATTCGCTTCTTGAACTTATAAAAAAGGCTCTCTTGCAACTGAACTTACTTCCTTCTGGAGAAAAAAAATAAATTACCCTTCAGAATAGTGATGGAAACTACTGGCAGCTCTTGGTTTCCTCTGTGGCTTACAGATTCTTTTTTTAAATTGAAATAAGTGGTGATTATACATCACTTAATAGTTATGAATAGCCGCAGCGTAACTGTTCGTAACAAGAGCAATCTTACTTCGCTTCACGCACATGAAGTAGTCCTGTGTGTATCCCCCTAAACACACGCTTCGTGGCAGGAAGGCCGTTAGCTGTGTGTGTGTGTAACGAGGGATAAGTGTGAAAATCTAATAATTCCACATACTTTATATCGTGTAAGTTGTTACAATTTTAAATGCACATTAATCACGTTAAGCTATTAAGTAGGAAGGGTATTATGGTTATTAGCTGTTTGCATGTTGCTTTGCATTTTCTCATCTTGAATTTCCCCTTCAGTTCTGTTAGAAAACTTAATTCTTTTAGTGCCTGAATACACACGTCGTATCTGAGCGCCCTGCAGATGCTGGTTTGTAGAAGATAGTCTTGTGAAACAGAAGCGAGTAGCTTCTGTATCCTTGACATAAACCATATTAGATGAAATTCAGCTTATTTGAGAAACATCACAGCTGTTGGTATGGAGTCAGGCAGTTTGTGAATGTAAATGTAAACTGAACAAAGGTGCATCTTTCAAAAGCTTAAAACGCAGCAAAATGAAGTGTAAAGCAGATCCAGCAATGGGTTTTGTCAGTAATTCGTCAAAAAACGGAACTGCATTGAAGGTATTCAGGCATTTCTAACCTATGAAAACTGATGGCAGTGCCATTGTCCAGCCACGTATCATTCTAGTTGAGTGTGTGAAATAAAAGTTGATAGCCTGACCTGCGGGTATCTGAAGATGTTGCTTTTTTATTAAGTTTTCTGCAGAATTGCAGGGATCAGGGTACTAATCTTGGATTTGTAGGGTTATCAAATCCTTGAGTAGTACAAGGATGTTCTCAGAAAATTCCAGTCTAGAACAAATTACTTGATTACTCTTCTTCTGAAGTTTTTAAAGTATTTTCTTTAGTGATGTAGTAAAACAGAGAGAAAATGTCATCATATTTAAAAAAACCAAACAACAGAGGCAGGAGTAGAGGTGAGCAATGACATTCGGTGTTTCTTTTGTTGAATATGTACCTGGGTTTTCGTGGTATGTCCAGACTCTTTTTGACCATTGAAGGAGCATTATTTTAGGTGAGAAGTTTAGTACTGAAGACCAAAGTGACAGGAAAAGCATTCTTTCAGATAGTTTACACGAAGCCCCAGTAGTTTCGAAGCATCATTGCGTGATTTAAATTACCCACATTCATTACAGCCTCTGTAAATGTATTAACTTCAGTTCAACTTACCTGTTTTTCAGCCCAAGCCTTGTCAGTATTGTAACATTATTGCAGCGTTTATTGGCACAAAATGTCAGCGTTGCACCAACTCGGAGAAGAAGTACGGCCCACCTCAGACATGCGAACAGTGCAAACAGCAGTGTGCTTTTGATCGAAAAGAGGAGGGAAGAAGGAAGGTAAGCTTTGTTCCACAGCTGTAATGGCTTAGGCTGACAACAGACAATGTTTCTCCTTCATAAGAGAAAAATTAACAGGAGTGTATCTTAAGTTCACTAATATTAAAGTCCCTGTACTGCGCTTTACAGTGTTTGAATTAACTTTTGCAACTTGGACTTGTTGTGTTAGCTACTGAGCTAACTTTTAATTGAATCACTCATTTAAAAATTAAGCTGAAGTGTAAGCTGGCAGTTGGAGCCGCGGCTGAATGGTTCTTGGTGCTTTGATTTTATTTTGGTTTTTGTTTTTCTTTCCCCATCCATTGGATCTTATGTATGTCTGTAACTTGAATCTGTCACTTCTTCCGATTTGCCTGCCTTCCCTTAAAGTACAGCACCAGAGAGGTAGACTGCTCTGAGCAGCCCTTTGTGTTCTGTTTTCTTAAATAGCTTTGGTGAGTGCCACTTTCTTATTCCAGAAGGTGCTGAGGAAATGACCTCAAAAGCTTCTTGCCTGAACCCGAGAATAATGCTGGTTTTGCAGAAGAATTTACTTGGTACAAGTAACATGTTGGCTGGACATCTTGATTCTGCCTGGAATGCAATGGGCTGAGAGAGGGTACACAGTGTCTAAACTAAAAATGATTTGTCCCTTTAAAAAGTTATTGTCACTTCCGTGATACAGAGCGAGCCCAACGTTTGCTAAGACTACTTTCTAGCATAATTTCAAATGACAAAAAGGAAATGGAATAAGATTCACTTTACTATAAACATGCCTAAGTTGGAGATACGGTAGTGCTCTTTCATACCAAAGAGATGTCTGGAATTTTCCCAGAGGTAACAGATGAAGTGAAACAATTTTTTCTCACAAATATTGAAGTACATCTTTTTAGTGCAAGTATACTTGGAAAAACACCCTGCTATGATTTATTTCCCAAAAGGTTGATGGAAAGTTGTTGTGTTGGCTCTGCACACTGTCCTACAAGAGAGTGCTACAGAAGACAAAAGAACAGAGGAAGAGCCTAGGATCTTCACATTCTAACTCCTCATCCTCATCTCTTACTGAGAAAGACCAGCATCATTCAAAACACCACCACCATCACCACCACCACCATCGTCACAGCAGCAGTCATCATAAGTAAGTATTCCAACAATCAAAGCTGTTGGTACCTCTTCCTCTCTAGTGATTTGTTAGTACCAAGATGAAGTCAAAGGAAAGCAGAAAGGCTGTTTGAAACATGGCATCAGAAGCAGTAGCAGAATGTTGTTCTCCCATGGTCTGTCTGAATCCTGGTATTCTTACGGCTTGGATGAAGGGAGGTCAGCAAAAAGCAGAACTTCTTGGTGGTCATCAAACTAGTCGATGTTAAAATTGGTAGCAAGTGTAGAAAAGAAACCAATGGAATGGCTACAGAAACAAGTTACTTAAATGAAGTTTATCCCTAAGCAGTAACTGCTGTGTGATAACTGCTGTTTTACGTACATCCACCATGGGTTAGGAGGTGTGTGTGAGCAGTGAGCACAGAACAACTGCTTCGCTCAGAATCCTCACCCTACCTTACTTCCTTCTGACTTGTTTGCGCGCACATACTTGCAGTTAAATGGAGAAGCAGAAGTAAGGGTGTGGGGTCACCTTCAGTCTAGGACCAGTTTATATCTCTTGGTTAGTTTTTGTAACCAAATCTTGCTGGAATAGGCAGTCTGTGAGTGGCTGTCATGCAGACATAGGAACATAACACTCCCAGTTCAGTTTCTGGCACTCTGATAATATTTCACACACTTTTGTCCCGTCTTTTGCAACTTTTCTCAACGTTCCATCCCTGGCCATGGCCTATGCAACGTACCAGCCTTAACGAACATACCCAGTTTATTTAGTTGTAAATCACAGAATTGATTTGGTTTTTTATGTCAGTATAATAGCACTCATGATTCTTACTTTCGTTGGTAGGCTTATGGCAGTGTAACTTTAGAACTACTTATTTTTTTGTATTTTTGTGTTGGATAGTAAATACAACTGCAATGGTAATGACCTTGTCCACAAACACTTTGATTCTAAGCTTTGCTTTTCTAATGTTTATCATTTCCGATTTTGACTGAAACTTGACTGACTAAGCGTTATTTAGATAGACTCAAAATAAGCTGGAATGCTGTAGGAAATGAGGGGAAGAGAAATGCACATACTTTTGCTTAAAAAAAAAAGAAAATTAGTATTTGGTTTTTTAGAAATTTGAAGAAAGTTGTTCTTGTCATGCGGAGAGTTATTGTACTGTTCCTGTGCTGCTGTAAATTGAGTTACAAGAAGCTAAATCGAATTGACTATATGTGGCAGAGATATAGTAAAGATTAAATAAAAATAAGTTAGCTCTTTACTACAGAATAGAGCTTCTAACAGACTCAGGAGTTAGAAAAGTAATTATATCTCTATACAGATCACAGTGTTCCTGGTTTGGCACCCTTTTTCTGTAGGCTGCCATGGTTCCATTGCTTCTGGTCCAATAGATACGTCTCTTTTTCCCTATCCATTTCAGTTATTGTTAACATGAGACAATAGAGACAATGAGGTACAAACACAGATTCGGTGAAATATTTCATTGAGTGCCATCTTCTACCTTCTACCATTCCTGTGTCAATGGTGCTTATTAGTTGCTTTTGAAATTATTGAAAACAAATCTTTAGACCTGAAGAGCAGTTACTTTCAGGGATCCAAAACAACTTTCCTCTTAGGCCACCACGTAAGCACCACTTCAGACTGTTCATGTTGCGGTATGGGAATCCCAGGAATGCTGCTTTAGACCAGCTGAGTACAAGATCAGGAATATAAAGTTCACAAAAATTGGGAGGTACCAGCAAAAAAGTTTAGCCATCAGTCTTGAAGTCAACCCCTTCTCTCTTACAATAGTGTAAACATTTAGCCAAGACATGTTTTTTATAATGTCCTGATACAGTAAAGAGTGATCACAGATAGAACAGATGATACAACTGTCCAGCTGAAAATTCATAATTGTTAGCTTGCTTTACTTAAAAAAAAAAATAAAAATTCCAACCAAAACAAAAGGGGGGTGAATTTTTCTCCAGTACAGATACCATTCACATAAACTTAGGAACAATGGCATATTTGGTCAGTTACCAAATACATTTCACGTATTTCAGAATCAGCAGTCTGAGTCCAGAACAAGATCAGGGACTATGGAAACAGAGGTAAATATGATACTATTTGTAAATTTCCTTTTCATTTACCTGGCAGTTTTCATTTAAGGAGTTTTTTCCTTGCATTTCTGGCTAGTCTCTGGTATTCCAGCGAGGAGCATGAGTTAGTTATTTTACATGTACCAAATGGTGATATTAGAGAGTTATATAGTATGAGGCTTTAGGTTTACATTTTGTTTGATTTCAGCCATAAATCCTCTGCAGCTATTCAGAATGAAACTCCAAAGAAAAAACCCAAACTGGAATCCAAGCCATCAAATGGAGATAGGTAAAGTTCTATTTTGTAAAGCTGAGCCATTTCAACCAAACAGAGTACTGATTTGTGGCCAGTTGCTTCTTTTTTTCCTTCTTTTTTTCTTTTTTTTTTTTTTTTCTTTTCTGTGTGAAGGATGAGGGAGGTGAAACTGTTGTCCAGCCAGCCAGATTATTGGGTGGCATCTGAGTGCTGTCACTCAGCTAAATGACTTTATTAGGAGAAAACTGGCACTGTGTTCCTGCTTTTAAGCTGTTTGGGGCAAAATTAAATAAAGCTTGTGTATGAGGCAACAGTTATCAATGAAACAGTATTCCCTAACATGAGTGTTTGTTGATTAGATGCAGGGTTGAACCTGCTGCTTTAAGCTGACCTAGTGTCTAGAGAATGGACCTTAACGTATGAGACTGAATCTTTATTCTGTCTCTGGCCACACAGTTGGAATAAGAGTGGCTGCTTCAGTCAAAAGGTATTTGTCCCCCTCAAAGCTAATACTTAATTATATTTCTGCAGGTGTATGTAATGTGTGCCATTAGTAAGGTAATTTGCCAGTCGCATCCATTTCTGTCAGGTACATACTTCTTTTCCATTAGTCCTTAAGGATGTTTGTGGAATTATTAATTATCCAATTTGATCTTTAAAAAAAGTTACTGTTTTTTCCTATTGATGTTGTAAGTAAATATTTTTTTTTATTTTCAGTAGCTCTATAAATCAGTCAGCAGACAGTGGAGGAACTGACAACTTTGTCCTCATAAGTCAGCTGAAAGAAGAAGTAATGTCACTTAAACGTCTTCTCCAGCAAAGAGATCAGACTATTCTAGAAAAAGATAAAAAGGTAAAAGTTTCACCTGCTTAGTAAGAACTTTATCATTTTGTTTTCTCTTTTGTAGACTCCTAACAATATCAAAAGTGTGACATAAACCAAAAATCAGTATGGTTTTTTTACATAGCATCTAATCAGATCTCACTGTTCAAAGGACAAGTTTGGGACTTTTGTATCGTGAATCTATTTTGGCTCTAAGTCAAAGAGGGGTTCATCGTACCTCACTTGAGCCATCTGGTTCGCTGTTAGTCGGGCTGTGCGCCACAGGTGATGGATAAACTGCTGCACGGTGGTTTGTACCTTTTACCTGTTTTAAACTGAGTCACGGCAAAGATCCCAGATACCTGCATAGGCTGATGGGCACACGAGATAAGAGGAGGGTTAAGAGTAGTAACTACTCTGAGCTTATCATAGTTTTCGTTCAGTTTTAAATTACGGCAACTGTAGCCATAATTCATGAATTGGTGTCCAAACTTGCATGTACAGTGTATGAAAATTAAGTGTTTTGATTTTAAAAGATTGGTAGTGTATGTGTGGTGAAGGTCATCAAGACTTTGTATATGGTCAGAAACTAGGAAAAAAGCTTGGATTAGATGCCTGGCAGTCAACAGAAGTTAATAAAAACAGCCAGGCCCAAATGGCTGCAGTGAAACTCATACGTGAGATTCACCCTTCAAACAACCTAATGACTAACAAGAAAAGAGAAATAACTACAATACGTACTTCGCTCTGCCTTCATTAGAGCCTGCTTCTCTGCCACCTGGTTCACTAGATGCTTTTAAGACACTGTAACAGTGGCTCTAGAATGCCTGTTCAGGATTAGGAAGGTTATGGAATTGTATTAAAAATAATTAAATTTACCATATTTTCAAGTAAAGTTTTAATTATAGATGCACAGTGGCCTAGCAAAACATCAATACTTGAGAAAGGCTCATTGATCCTGAAGGGAAAATGTTTCCATTTTTAAACCATAGATCAGTATCTGCATTTCTACACTTAAATGTCTTCGATAAAGGATATTGAACCTTTTTTTCCTTTATATCCCTGTTATTATATACCTAGTGTTGGAAGCACTTGTTATTTCAAGCCTTTAAGTGGTTAATGTGAAAGAGCTGAGCAGTCATAGGTTCTCTTGAGGTATTTTCTTCAAAGGACAAACATTAAGGCCCTGATCTCTCTCTTATAAAGCCAGCAGAAGATCATGAGTCAGTAGGAAATTCACTTTTCTCTTTTTATATTTGATCAGCTAGGCAAAGCTAACAAAAGGGTTAGGTAAGGAAATGTCACCTACTCCTGCGTAACCACTGCAGTAACTTGTTTTGTGCTGTCTCCGTAGGGAGAACATCTAATAATTTTAATATCCCCACTGTTAGGACTGTTTATTTGACCCCCGAATACTTTGAACTTCAAGACTCCCTCAGACATGAATTACTCCCTTTCAGAATGTCACTTACTTTCTTCAGCTGCTGCAGGGGGCAGAAAAGCTGAGTGCATGGTACACTGTTTGCATAGCTGAAAAATTTACAGCAAATGAGTGTGCTGCAGGTTTTTTTTTTTTTTGACTGTGAGATAGCAAGTGTAAATGTGTGCTGGGATAAAAGCCTGAGCCAGACCCATGGGAGATTCCTGTTAAGACCTTCTCCCAGGACTGATGCAGGGACAGCATTTGAGCAGTTTGGAGCACTCCAAATGAAAAACCTCTGAAATGTGTAATGTATGGCAACAAAACCAACTCGGTACACGAGCTTTACAGTCAATCCTCATGCATCATTTTTTGTTACGAGCCAAGATCTCTGCCATGTCATCATCAGTGTGTGTTGTTTGCAGTATTAGCCTTGTTTTACTTTCCAGACAAAATGTTAGTAAGACACCAAGACATTGCGTCTGGGGCCCTGAGACTTGATCGTTGCGAAGGGACCACAGTTTGCCGCATGCTTACGGATCGTGTGTTTGCTCATCTGGTTGCATACTTTGCTGTGGTGCAATGCTTCCACTAGGCTTTTTCATGTTTGGTTTGCAGTATGTGGTTTTGTACTGGATCCCCTGGAATTTAGGACAGCTGTAAGTGCACCCCTTGAGCAGCATCCTGTGTACAGTGAGGTATATGTCCTTCTAGCAGGATACATGGACTTTATGTAGGACTATTTGATTGATGGTTCTTTTGAATACCTTGTTTCACTACATGGGATTTGACACATACTAAGGTTGGTAATAGCAGTCTTGGTAGTCATTTTAGGAATGTTTGCTCTGGTTTGCTTTAGCAGGTTTCTTTGCTAGCAGAGAGGTTTCATTTCCTGATCAATGCAGACTGTTCAGAGAGGTTCAAAATAGCATCCACTGGGATGCACTGAGGAACCAAACTTTTTAAAGAAGCGGTTCCTAAAGCTCCTGAGTCCATCTACAACAGCCTGTTAGTAGTTCACCCAGCCACACATGCTTCCGGAAGAAGCATTCAGCTGCTTGGATAGAAGTATATATCACAATTCACAAACACCTGCCTTGGTGTATGTCATATGGATCTCTGCCTGTCTTGGGAGAGACCCAGTGGCAGCAGTACTATACCATACACTCAGAATTAAATCCTAAGTTAAGTTATTGTAGTGACATGTTTCTAATAGCACTGTTTAATTCACTATTGTTGTGGATCGAGAAGCAGTGAAATTTTGGAATGTTTAGGACAAATTATAGCGTAAAAGGACGTGAAAGAGTCCTTTCTCTTGTCTTTGTATGGAAGATTTTTTGTGTGTTACTGGAGATAACTGAAGACTGTGATAAGTATCTCACAGCTGAAAGAACAGCTAAGATTGTAAGTCATTAGTCTTGTATTTATTTATTTTTTTCCCTTGAGGATTAACCGTCTTCATATCAAATCCCAGGCAAACAGTACGGTTACATAAGTACAGTTGTTTTCTTCATATAAAATAGACATACTTGTGTTTCAAGCTACTTCTGAAGTGCAAGCTGTCCCTACTACAAGAGTAAATAAATATAATGTTTCCTGAGGTTTCCATAAAGCTTTCCCAGACTGATTAGAAGATGTATCCTGTAGCAGTCCAGGGCGTCTTCATAGAATTTGTCTTTTCAGTTGACAGAGCTGAAGGCAGACTTCCAGTACCAGGAGTCTAACTTGAGGACAAAGATGAACAGTATGGAGAAAGCTCACAAGGAAACTGTGGAACAGTTGCAGGTGAGCAATTGCTTATCGATACTTGAGAAACACTTCACATGGGAGGCTGAGGGAGTTGGGGTTGTTCAGCCTGGAGAAGAGAAGGCTCCAGGGAGACCTAATTGCTGCCTTCCAGTACCTGAAGGGACCTACAGGAAAGCTGGAGAGGGGCTGTTTATCAGGGAGTGCAGTGACAGGACAAGGCATAATGGCTTTAAACTAAAAGAGGGGGGATTTAGCTTAGATGTGAGGAAGAAATTCTTCCCTGTGAGGGTGGTGAGGCCCTGGCACAGGTTGCCCAGAGAAGCTGTGGAGGCCCCATCCCTGGCACTGTTCAGGGCCAGGTTGGATGGGACTTTGGGCAACCTGGTCTAGTGTAGGGTGTCCCTGCCCATGGCAGGGGGGTTGGAACTAGATGGTCTTTGAGGTCCCTTCCAACCCAAACCATTCTGTGTTTCTATGGAATTGTGTATTCAGGCTGTTCACTTACAGCAATGAAATAGGACCAAATTCTTGAATGGTCATTACCGTGTTTAGCTTCAGATGCGTTGTACAGCGGTTCTGCAGTCCACAGACAATTTCCATGTGAATTAAACTCACTGTAAGAATGGCTTTCTAACTTTAAGAGATAGACGCTTACCTCATGTGCTTTCTCAAAGGTTATTTTTTGTGTCTGTTCTCTGATATGTAATTCCGTCCGTGTGCTGTTGATCTGATTTAATGGCTCAGTGTAACACAACTGACAGTTAAATGTCTCTATCAGGAAGGAAGCCTGAATTAGTTGCCTTGTAAACCACAGGCTGAACAGATTCAGTACCTCGGATACTAAATTTCACAATACAGGAAACGTGGGTACCCTCTCTGTTAAAGGTGCAATATGTATATCAAAACACATATACAAATCTTTGAAAAGTGATCATTATCTTTGAATGTTCTCAGCATGTACGTTTTGAGAATTTGTTTCATAAATGCAATGAGAAATGAATGCATGACACCACTGTCTCAGATGCTTCAGTAATTCATAAAACTCTTTTTTTTTTTTTTTTAATCTGTATTGCAGGCCAAAAACAGAGAACTGCTCAAACAGGTTGCAGCATTGTCGAAGGGTAAAAAGTTTGATAAAAGTGGGAGTATACTAACGTCTCCTTGAGGAACTGGTTATTCGTGGGGTTTGCTACTCAATGAAAATTTGAGTAATTCTGTGAAGCCCTTAAAATCCTGTGTAGTGGAAAAAATATTTTTGCACACCAGATGAGTTGGCATGTTTCCTACACGTTTTTATAATTAATATGCAGCTTTTTTTAGTTACTGTTCAGATGAAATACTTCAACTGGCTTGAAGAATGTTTTTATTTTTTTGATATTGGAAACTTTTTGCCAGCAATAGTATTCAACGATTGCATAGAGAACATAGCAGTGCTCTCTCTAAAAGGACAACATGCAATAACAAACTAGGTGTACTTTTTACAAAGCAGCAACTGAGTCTTTTAAACTACACTGATGTCAGCCAAAAGTTTATGAATCTGCCGTGACGCTGAACGCTGGTTTCTGGCAACTGTTCTTTTACTTCGTATCAAAATATAAATTCAGAATGGAAATCATGGTGCTCTCAAGTGAAACTAAAAAAAAAAAGGCATATATGTATGTGTAAATACAACTGTAACGGTTATATTCTTAGTTATAACAGGTAATTAGTGTTTTACATTCTTGTGATAGGGATTTACCGAAAGATTATCTATTGTACAGTAACAGAGGCAGTGTGGTTTTTGTAAGATTTACTGTAGATTTTTCTTGCAAGTGCCTTTCTCCAACTGTTTATTTATAGGAATGTTGGTATTTTGTACATAAGGTTTTTATGTTTTAAAATCATGTTTAATAAATGTTTTATGTAAATATAAATGTGTGTACAGAGGAATCTGAAACAAAGATCAAAGTGGCTAGTGCAGTGCTTGAAGCAGCATTAAGAGCTAGCTCATCGATGGACAGTGAGTATTGGCTTTAGATAACCTTTGTAGCTTGTGTCTGTGAGGTGTAGAATTTTGTTAGTGCTGCTCATGCCAAACACTTCCCGAGCAAAAAACAAAATGTGGCGCTTTTTTGCCACACTGGAGTTCAGTGGTTTGTTTATATATTGTTCCCATTTGGCACAGCGCTAATTTTAATTCCACAGCAGACATTGTACTCCCAGTGTCACGTCCTTAATTAGTGATATACTCAAAGTTTTAAAAACATGTATTCCCCGTTGTCTGATTCGATGTACTTAGTTGTAACTTACGGTGATTCTTCTCAACCAATTGCAAGGTCCTCATCCCCCAGTAAAACACACAATGAGAAAAGGGCAGCCGAAACAAGTGGTCTTGAAATTAAGGGAGTGGATGTGCTGTCAAAGGGTGAGTGTTTTAATGTTTTGGGTAGATTTTGATTCTAAATTACATCAGTTTAAGTTTAGCTCTGCTCCTGATGGACATTAGTCATACTCAGAAATTTCCACTAAACATAATTTGGCATACCCCAAGGTCTCTGTTCAGGAAGACGAGTTACAAATCGGCATAAAGTGAAGCAGACACCTAAGTGGAGGTTTAGTTCAGCGCTGGGTGCTGACTAGTATCAGGGTAACTGCTTACATTTCAGTAAGCTTAATTGTGTAGAATAAGCTACACTCCTTTTAATTAAAGAACTAAAATCTGAAGTTCCTTGGCTGTCCACCCATGTACTGAACTATGAACACCTTTTCAGTAGTTCAGGTTCCAGCAGTGACAGACTACCGAGTAATTTGAAAAAAATCAAGCTGATTTGTTTCGTATGGTATACGTGTATTTTTATACCCTAAAATGAACTTTATATGTTTATAAATGCTCTTCTTTAAACTTGCTAAACTAGGGTAGAGAATGCTGCTATCCTCTGGGGAGGTTGTTTTTTTTAATACACAAATGTATGACCTTCATTAATTCAGAGTAGTATTTTGATACTGGGTTTTTTGCAGTTGAATGCCGACCCATGTTTGGTGAAATTGGTTTTAAAACACAGAAATGGTTGCAAATTGAAATGTTTGAAATAAAATCACTTAATGATACCTGTTGAAGCTGCAGTAAGGATATTTTAAAGGAAAAAAGTGAAGTTCTATATTAGAAGTAATTGACTTTATAAACCCCAGTCTGATAAATTTTTAGGGGCTTCACGGTGTTTAGTCCTAATACCTGCAGGTTTACTTCCATAATCTCATTTTTAACATGAATTTTTTAAAGTTGTAAACCAGTCAACTGAATCCCAGTCCTGAAAACAGTGTCCTAGAGCTGTAGATGAATGACATAATAAACTGATGTTCTTTAAACGTGGATCTGCGAGGAGATTGTTGTACTGTATTGTGCTTTTTAGCCTGTTTCCAGGTGTTGATTAGCATTGACCAGTCGTGGCCATTTTGGCTCCAGTTATTTATGTATTTTAAGCCTGTAAATATTGCGGCCCCCTTTTAGATTGTATGTCTAAATACGCGTTCTGTAGTGAAGCTATTCAGCTGTCCACATGTATAGACTATTGAAATACTGTACTGGCACACGTCTGACCGTTGACATTTTGTACCTTTTCTAAATCCAATGTTTCACAATAAAATCTTGCCAAAACATTTGTCTGTCCTTTTAAAATGATTCAGAAATGCATATTTCATGTTAATCCTTCACGCTGTGTCACTCACTGAAAGTCTGTGGCCAAAAAAGGGCAGAAGTTAAATATTTGCATTTAGTATTTAGATTTCTGGGAAGATCAGACGCCTTGGACTGTCTACAAATTGTAACAAGTTAGAGCTCCTGATTACTTTCTCTCAAAGTATTTTGTTTTTCTACAACAGGATTATAATACATAGAAATATTTTCTTGTGGAGAAGAAAAAAACCTTAAGGCTTAACTGAAATGTAGTGACATTTAATAAAGCCTTCAACAGGCTTTTTATATTCTGATTAACATCTGCACTCGTGTTTAAAAGTACTTGAATTTCAGTTTTAGTCTGCTAACCGTAAGGTGGTTGCTCTTTCACATACGTTGTCGTCGTGGTTTTACCCCGGCTGGCAGCCAAGCACCACGCAGCCACTCGCTCCTTTGGTGGCATCGTAGCGCACTGTGCACCAGTGTCCATTAAAGCCGTGTATTTCTGTGGCTCTGAGGTGCCAGGCTGTGGAACCCCCCCAGTCCAATAATCATGGTTATCCCTCTCCTCCACCCAGCTGGAGGCAGGGCATCCCTAATTCCAAACACAGCGTCTGTCAGCAGCACGTGGGTCTGAACGGCTTGTGTAGATCATGTTCCCTTTGCTCCTATTCATGTCTCATAAATCAGGATCCAAAGCCCATCTACGCTGTCTGGAGAGCAGCCCACTGGAAACTGGAGCAGCATTTTTCCTGGAAGAGCCCCATTTTGTAGTTGTTTTACCTTACAACTCGCTTACGTGTGTCTGTAAAGCTGAAGTAGGTTTTCCATCCCACTTCCTCATGTTCTCCCCGTGGTCGCGCATGTAAAGCCACGATGTGCCCCGTGGTGTACACCGTCTCTCTCGAGCATGGCTCAAGGGACCGTGCCTTGCCCTGATGGCTGAAACACCGGTCTGTACAAGTGGGGAGCGTAATCTGTCCTCGGTTTGGGATGGTTTTTCCAACATCTCGTCAAGCAATTCTGCAATTCTGTCGGGCGATGGTCCTGCAGCTGAGGCATCCGTTGATAGAGGTGTGGGATCCGTCCGGTACAGCTTTCCCAGCACCTCACCAAACAGTTCAGCGCACACGTTAGGTGATTTTCGCACAGCTGAGACACCCATCAGTGCAGCTGAAGGGTGGGGTTTGTTTCCTGTCCAGCACAGTTTTCCCAGTGTCTCACCGATCAGTTCTGCCTATTCAGCAGGTGATTTTTCCACAGCTGAGGCACCGAGTCCTGCGGAAGGAGAGATTGTTATCTGAATAATGGAGACCTAATCGCGGCCTTCCAGTACCTGAAGGGACCTACAGGAAAGCTGGAGAGGGGCTGTTTGTCAGGGAGTGCAGTGACAGGACGAGGCATAATGGCTTTAAACTAAAAGAGGGGGAATTTAGATTGGACGTTAGGAAGAAATTCTTCCCTGTGAGGGGGGTGAGGCCCTGGCACAGGTTGCCCAGAGAAGCTGTAGATGCCCCATCCCTGGAAGTGTTCAAGGCCAGGCTGGATGGGGCTATGGGCAACCTGGTCTACTGGAGGGTGTCCCTGCCCATGGCAGGGGTTTGGAACTAGATGATCCTTGTGGTCCCTTCGAACCCAAACGATTCTATGATTCTGTGATCCTATGAATATTGCCGCATTTTATTATCTATTTCACTCACTGTTGGTGCATTGTCATCTTTCCAGCCAAATAATGCTGGAAGGCATTAGTAGAAGGCCACCAAATCTATCAGGCACGATTTACCCTTAGTAAAGCCATGTTGACTGTCACCAGTCACCTCCTTATTTTCCATGTGCCTGAGCAAAGTTTCCAGGAGGATCTGATCCATGGTCTTGCCAGACACAGAGGTGAGACTGACTGACCTGTAGTTCCCTGGGTCTTCCTTTTTTCTCTTTTTAAAAATGGGGGTTATCTTTCCCCTTTTCTAGTCGGTGAGGTCCTCACTGGACTGCCACGGCTTCTCAAATATGATGGATAGTGGCTTGGCCACTTCACCTGCCAGTTCCCTCAGGACTCACAGATGCAGCTCATCAGGTCCCATGGACTTGTGCACCTTCAGGTTCCTTAGGCATTCTCAAACCTGATCTTCTCCTACAGTAGGAGGTTCTTCATTCCTCCAGTCCCTGCCTTTGTCCTCTGTAACTCGTGCAGTGTGGCTAGAGCACTTGCCAGTGAAGACTGAGGCAAAAAACTCACTGAGTACCTCGGCCTTCTCCGTATCCTGGGTGACCAGGTCACCTGTTTGATGGCGGATGGGACCCACATTTTCCCTCGTCTTCCTTTTATCGCTGACATACATATAGAAACTTTTCTTGTTAACTTTCACATCCCCAGCCAGATTTAATTCTGTCAGGGCTTTGGCTTTTCTAACCTGAACCCTCATTGCACAGACAGTATCCCTGTATTGCTCCCAGGCTACCTGCCCTCGCTTCCACCCTCTGTAGGCTTCCTTTTTTCTTCTGACTTTGTCCAGTCGCTCCTTGTCCAACCACGCAGGCCTCCTGGTGTTTTTGCCTGACTTCCTCTTTGTCGGGATGCATCGCTCCTGAGCTTGGAGGAGGTGACCCTTCAATACTAGCCAGCTGTCTTGGGCCCCTCTTCCCCCCAGGGCTTTGTCCCACGGTACTCTAGCAAGCAGCTCCCTGAGGAGGCCAAAGTCTGCTCTCCTGAAGTCCAGGGTAGTGAGCTTGCTGCGCACCCTCCTTGCAGCCCCAAGGATCTTGAACTCCACAGTTTTGTAGTCACTGCAGCCAATGGTTGTCCACTTGCTCAGGTGGTACCCCAGATCGTCCCTTAAAGGGTACCTACTCCTCACGCCTGACAGGAGTGTCCCCCGGAGGGTGGGAATCTGTGCATCACTGCCAATCCCTCTGTCAATATCCTCTTCTCTAGGCGGTGTTCCCCACTGCTTGACTTCTCTACTGTCTAATTCCAAACCCTCGGCTCCATTATCCCAGCATCGGAGCAGCCAGCTAACAAGTTGCTCATTATCCTGACAGCTGTAATCTTCAGCTATATCTTGCAGCTCACTTAGGGACAGAGATCGAGTGGTTATCCCTGGTTCATCATCATGACGGCCCCTGTAGAAATTCACCACCTGCTTTTTTTGTGTGTTCCTTCTTCTGTACAGGGGCAACCAACGCTGGTGCAGGCTGGATGTCCGGGACAGCCGCACTGCGCGCCGCCAGGGTCGGAGCACTCACAGTACACCTCGCAGAGGCAGCTGCAGTCTTGGTTGTCAAAACCTGAGTATCCACAGCGCACTTTGAAGGTCTGTTTCTCTCTACGGGGGCGACTGATCCCGATGCAGGCTGGCGACCAGAATCAGCTGCAGTGCCTGTCACCGAGGCGTGGGTACTCGCAGCGTGCATTGCAGGGGTTTGGGCAGGCGCTGGTGCAGCGGCGGTGCTGGCCTTGGGGGCTGAGGTAGCTGCGGTGACCGCTGCGGGCGTTCGACTGCAATGCCTGATCCAAAACGGTACGACGTGCAAAAGGCCTGGCAGTGTGAGTACGGTAGTTACAGCATCCCAGGGGTATTCACAGCTCTCAGAAGCTGTTGAAGCTAGCCCCGAGCTAAAAGGGAAACCACAGAGATATACTCCCCCCACCCCCCAACAGGAATAATTACAAACAAAGCCCACTGAAGGCCCTGGGAAACATCCAGCTGAGGCCGCTGCTGCCATTTCACTTGGCACGCTGCCCACTAACATTCCATAGAGACCGTAAATCGGCGCAATTCCAAAAAACCTCCCGAAACCATAAATTAACGCCACGCAGCACAGCAGAGCGATGCCTTTAACCCCAGAAGCAGAAACGACAACACACACAAAACCAATAGCAGACAGCGATAAAGTCTTCCACAGGACCCACAGCGACTCTCAAGAGACACACCAGGGAATTCCGCCAGGAAACCACACCAACGTACTGACTGCTTGTAACAAATCCGGTCAAAATCTGTTAAAACTTCAACCCCTTGAGACTCTCAGAACAAACCTGCAGGTCTCCCAGGTGAGCTATTTAAATCGGGCACCAAATAAGCAGCGGGTGCAAAATAAACAAATGCCAAATGAATTTTAGATGTCAAATAAAAACACGTTGGATGCCAAAACTAAACTGTCGTGGTTTAGACAGTTGTTTTATTTTTTTATTTTTTGAAAAATAGAAACAGATTTAATAAAAGAGTAAAACCCTTAAAATCAATACCAATACTAGTATAAAATACAGTGCTCCTCTACTCTGCTCTTGTGAGACCCCCCCTGCAGTGCTGCATCCAGCTCTGGGGTCCCCAGTACAGGAAAGACATGGAGCTGCTGGAGCAAGTCCAGAGGAGGCCACAAAGCTGATCAGAGGGCTGGAGCACCTCTCCTACGAGGACAGGCTGAGGGAGTTGGGTTTGTTCAGCCTAGAGAGGAGAAGACTCTGGGGAGACATAATTGCATCCTACCATCACCTAAAGGGGGCCCACAAGAAAGATGGCAAAGGGCTGTTAATAAGGGAATGCAGTGACAGGACAAG
>VWZZ01001953.1:186-25472 GCA_013399095.1 Psophia crepitans
GCTCCCAGGTCCTGCAGGAACAGAGCCAGGAGGTGGGGAGGCGGGGAGGCACCACGCTCCCCGAGGGGAGGCCAGACACCCACCCTACACACCTCGGTCTGGGATAACATCTTTGCCAGCCCCTCGAGCCCTCTGGACTCGTGCTGTGTTTGAGAGCCCTTTTCCCAGCTCATCTCCTAAGCCCTGTGCACCATGCTCCCTCCCCTGCTGCCCATACGGATGGTGAAGTTTCAAAGACGCTGAACCCTCCCCAAATTCCAGTCTACAAGGGGAGGACGCCCCACCCACACACCTTGGCCAGTGTCTCCCTTCTGCCAGCATCCAGGTCCCAGCTCAGAATTAAGGGAGGGGGGGGAACACATCCCAGCTCTGGCCAGGAGAGCTCCCACCCCCAAATCCTGCAGGGACTCGACTAACACAAAGGGTTCTGCAGTCCCACAGTGAAACGCTCCTGCGCCACGACCACTCCTCCTTGTGCCCTGGCCACGGACACTCACTGGGTGCACCATCAGGCACCGGATTTGTGCCTCCGGGAAGGCTCCTGGCACAGCCCAGGCCGGGCGCTGCCCATCAGGTCCCCCTTCACTGGGGCTGGTTCCTCCAGGCTGTGCAGCCCCGGCCCCTTACCGATTTGGAAGGTACGTATGCGTAGGGGAGGCTCCTGTCCTCGCACATGATGGGGATGTGGCAGTACACATCGATAGGCAGCGTGTCGCCGGCCAGCACCGTGATCCTGCAGGGGACAGCCCGTGTCAGTGGACGGGCCGGGCCGGCAGAGCCGGGCAGGGCCGGAGCAGCACTTACCCCTTCTCGCCTTTGTTGATGAACTTCTGCACCTCCTTCACGCCGCGGCGGATCTGTTTGTGCTTGGCCGCTGTGAGGGAAGCGCGCTGTGAGGGGCTGTGCCACCACGGCCCGGTCCCGCCCGGCCCGGCCCCCACCAAACCCCGGTCCCACTGCCAGCCAGACCTTTCCTGATGCACTTGTAGAGCTTGCGCGTCAGCTTGCGGGAGGCCAGCGGCTGGGCGATGGGGTTCAGGAAATCGAGCTGCTCCCGGTACGAGCGCTCGGGAGTTCCCTCCGCCTCCGCCGCCACCTCCACCTGCTTCTCCCGCGCCATGGCCGCGCCGCTACGCGCCGCCGCTTCCGCTTCCGGGTTACGCGCGGCACGGGGGCGCGGAATCGACGACTGCCAGNCCAGATGCGCGGGACCGCGCTGCTCGGCGGGCGCAAGCCGCAGGCTGCAGCAGGCGGGGCGCGGTACGGCCGGGGCTGGGCCCCGAGTCACGCCCGCTGCTCACCGACATGATTTTCTCCCTTTATTTTTCTGTGCCTCAGGACCCTGTTCTCGCGGCAGGGTTCCCTTTCCCGGGGACAGAGGGGGTTTCCCTCCCGGCGCCCCGCTGAGAACCCCCCGAGCTCCTTATCCCACCAGCCTGGCAGGCAGCGCGGCCCACTCGGGCCGCTCCAAAGGAAACAGGCCCCGTTACCTTCTCCCCCACCCCAGCCCGTCCCTTGAGCAGAGCAGGGCGTCACCCAGCATCTGCAGCTGCTCCAAGACCTCCCGCTGCATCTCCACGGCCATGCGGTGCACGTGGTGGTTGGAGCTGTTGTACATCATGGCGTTCTGGAACATGAGCATGAGGTCACGCTGGAACTGGATCATGGACTGAATGTGTCCCTTTGACAGTCTTCTCTTTATGCTGGTTAAATCCATGGGTCTACAAACAAACAAAAAAAGGAAAATTAAATTGCAACCCGCAGCCAGGCGTTCTTCAGGCTCTGCGGGAACTGCTTATTCTTGTTCCAGCGCGGCCCTGAAAGCACAGCTATTTTCAGTCACTTCTATTGCTCAGGACAAAGAGGAGGAGTGAGAAACATTCCAAGTTGGACGAGTAAGTTTAGCCAATGCGACACTCGCTATCCAATCCACTTGGCAGGTCATTACCAGTCACCTCTAAAAAAAACCTGACGTTGAGCTCCAGAGAAGGAAAGCAGAGCGATTCTAGTAATTAGTCTTCATGAAGTCAGTCCAGGTCTTGGTGGAGAAAGAAAAGTTACTAAAATAGGTATCTATTAAAACCGAATGGTGCCACTAGCAAAAATAGCAGCACTGATAAGGGGAACATGACGGAGAATAAATATTACTTCCCTTATTTTGACAGAATGGGAAAATGAATGGCTGCAGAGACGACAACTGTGACCAGAATAGAACATGATTCAGCTCTGAAAAATGCCCTTAATCTCTCTGGGAAATATTCTTATGACCCACTTCTCCACTGAGAGCAAAACATCTGGGGAGCAGGCAGTGGATGAGGAGAGGGTATCGACCGAGGCACACGCTTCCAGCATGGGGGGAAGAGACTGCGGAGCTGCAGCAGCTCAGGCAGGGCTCACAGCTGCACTGACGGTACCTGCAGTCGGGCAGCCACGCAATGCCAGCAAAGGGCCGGCACAGTCCCTATCAGCGCTGGAGCTGGTGCAGGCTTCCAGGTTCTGATCACCCAGAAGGGAGTTTTAATGAAAGAAAACAGTGGGAGATGCTGGTGACAGCCAAACTCTGGAAAAGGAGAAAGTAAAGCATCCCACTGGCCCTTTGGAAACCAAAGACAAAAAACAGAGAGAAAGCAACCAGCAAGCACTTCCTCCAGTGACTCACCTCTTCACCACATCGCTGTAGCCAGGGGCTTGTTTTTCGGACACCGCCTTCAGGAATGGGCCACTGTATCTACGGGGCAAGCACAAAGCACGACCTCTGTCCGCCTCCCCACCAAAGGCAACATCACAACACGGACCAGCACTTGCCTCTCCCTGCTCGCCATTAGCAACAGCCAGCGTGCGGTGGGTGGCACGACTCACGTGGGGGGAGGCTGAGCCCCTCGCTGAAGCTGGCTGCGCCAGCTGTGTAGGAAGCAACATTTGGGCTCTGCCACATTAAGCAAAGGAAATAAATATGCAGCGTTCTCTCCAGCTTTGCAGCACGCAGCTGTTCTTTCCACAAGGACAGCCAGAAGGGAAGCCATGGAGAGACTGTGGTGGCCACTGCGGAGGGGAGGACAAGGCCTGCTGACACAGGAGCTGGACGTCAGGGCCATGTGTTCGGGAGCCATGTCAAGCCAACCCTTTGCCCCCACATACCTGTGACTGGCTATCATCTTCCAGATGGACAGCAGAGTTCTTTTGAAGAGCGAATGCTGCGGGGGGTTATCCCAGCTCAGCTGCTCCCTGCGGAGGGAATATATTGCCAGATCATCACACTTGAAACAAAGTAGGAGGTGGCAATTCTGCTAGCACCCACCACATCCAGGTGGATGAAATGCAGAGATCCTTTGCTGTAGCTACACAAAGCCTCTCAGGGTGGGATGGTGTAAGCGTTCTGCATCTGAACACACAACATCCAGAATGCAGGAAGATGCAGGGCCATAGCTGGAAAAAAGATCTGAGCTGAACAGCTCTACAGGGCAGGATCAAGTTGGATAGAAAAGCTCATGCTACTCTGAAGTTCAGAACTTCACTGAGGTGGTTTTTACTCAGTTTCTCAACCCAAGAAACTGTTTTTCCTTCGAAAGGCAGCCCAGGCGATCACACGTGTGGCAGAGCCTGCATGTGACCAACATGCCTGCACCTGCCTAAAGGGGGCTGTAATGCCTTTCTTAGGAGCTGAACTGGACGTTCCTTAACAAAGCGTGATGCCCAGCTCACACAAGGCCTAGCTACCATGAGGAAATGTGTTTTTTCCATTTAATCTCTTGTTTAATCTCTACTCTTCTCACTTCAGCTTAGGATCAATGCCCAGAAATGCTGGAGATCCACAGAGACAGCACAAGTTACCTCCTTCCCTCCTGCTCTCCTTGGCCATCTCACCTTCCTGGAGGTGACCTGGGCCATAAGTTTGTTCTCATGTGAGACAAGGGAAACAACTCTGTTCTGCTGCGCCTGCAAGAGGGCAGAATGAACTACTTACAGCTGCGTGTCGGCAGGACTTGTGGAGTCCAGCCCGGGGACTCTGGAGGTGTTATCACTATAGTCTTGATCCTGGGCCTGATAACTCATCTCCTGTGGCTGCGGTTCACCTAAAGCTTCTCCAGGTGTCTCTTGAGCCTTGTCCTGCAGAGCAGAGAGGTAAAGGGAGTTATGGCTAAACCAGCAGCCTGTCACCTGGATTCCTTATCTAGAAGGCAGCCTGCTGCATATCCCCTTACTGCACCCAGGCTCAGCTGGGATCTAGCGCACTCTCTGTTATTCTGGAGGACGATGTTTGACCTTATTCAGGCCTTCGCTGTGCTGCCCAGCACTCCGGTAACAGCTGGGTGTGTTCTCTTGGATCATACCCACTCCCAGCTAACACAGACACTGTGGAGCTGACTGGTGCCCAGTGCTGTGTCTCTCTGCTTTTCTGGGATGAGTTATGGATGTGAGAGTGTGATCAGGAGCTGAGGTAAGACTGCCTCAGGCTTGTTAAAGCTCAAATCACAGGTAACAGGATCCCCTAGAGTGCAACAAGGTTGTTTCCTCATGAAGTGCCACACAAATATGACAGAGAATAGACTCAGCCAGGAAGGAGAGTGGTGCTGTTGGTGTAGTGATTTGCAAATAAAATGTAGAGAGTGACAGGCTCAAGGAGAGAGACCCTTTGGAGTCTAGAACTGAGGTTATGTGCAGAGGCACCTAAGAATTCCTCAACAGATCTGAAGCATGGAGCAGACTACACGGTAACAGTGGACACTGTGCTGTGTTTGTCTTTGACCACTGGGAGAACGGCAAGGGAAGTGCTGGGAATAACACCGTCCTGGCTGAAGAGGGGAAATGTGAGAACCCTGAAAGTTATTTCTGTCTCCAGTGTCTGAGTTTGCAAGGGAAAAAGTGTGAGTGTGGAAAAAGGGCACTGTTCTTCCACTGCTGTGCCACCTGTCCCAGCAACACCCCGCTGGCTGCTGGGAGCCCACAGCCCCCCTAGACACAGGACTGATGTAAACCCAGGCTAGACGGTGCCTGCTTCCAAGACATGATGGTCTCCAGGGGCAGATGGTTATTGCTAGCACAGCCACGTGGGTCTGAAACCAGCCAAGCTGTGTGCTGCACAACACAGCAATTAGAACAAGGCAAGTATTCCAGTCTTGCCTTAAACCTGAGAGCAGACTGCCAGCTCTCATGAGTCACCTTTACACTGCCAAGGAGAAATTCCTTCGACTCACATCTGAGGGTTTGATCTGTAACAAGCTTCCTGTTCGTGAAGATACACAGCCATACATAAAAACATCTCTCCTCTCATACATGTTTTTTGCGTTCCCCTCCCTGCTGTCTCCTCCTGCGTGTCCTCATCTCTCCACTTGGAACCTGGGACTTTCCCATCTCTTCTACAGCTGATTTCCTTCACTGTCTCTTGTCTCTCATCCAGGACCAGAGGCTCTCTTAGGTCCACCTCTCCCCTACCTCTCTTCCTGGGAAGCATTCTTTCTCATCTGCCAGCATGTAGAGTTGACTTTCCTCCGCTCCTGAGACTGCTGTCCCTGGGGTCTTTTCCTGGCACCTCACATGTTCCTCATCATCCTGCTTCCCAGGGCCACAAGAACCCCACTGAGCCTGTGACAACTCTGTGCTGCTAATGCAGAGAGGTTCCATCATCTGGGTTACCTGCAACACAGAGATTTATTGCTTCACATTGTGAAGGCAAAAGGAAGAAGAAATAAGCAGCACAGATGCTATTTTTGTTTTCACTCAGGAACGTCTTTCCATTTTTAGGATCCTTGCAAAATCTTCTGAAGCAGCCCTGTGTTATTATTAACAATGTCAGTTCACTGACATCCCTGTGCTTTAGGGTGAGCTGTGTTTTGGCAAAGCAGCTGCCTGGTTGCAGTGCCAGCTTTAAACAGGAGGAAGGGCTGGTCTTGGGACAGGGAGCAAGCGAACTCCGGGCATCTGTTCCTCCCCCAGGCTGTTTCTGCGTGTGGGGATGGTGGAGGCCCTGAAAACCCTAATGTTTCAGGAGGGTCTGAACTGTGATGCCCACTTTCCTGTCATCCACGCAGCCCTACCTCTGAGAAGAACTGGAGAAGACCGTCATCTTCACATGGCGCCTCTGCTTCTTGGTAGTCTTCACTGTCGTCCCCCCAGAGAGGTTCACTGAACTCCAGCTCGTAGTCCGCCTCTTGGCTGCTCTCCTCTAGCTTCCCCATGGCCACCTCTTCAGTATTCCTCCAGCTCCCCACGTCCAGCTCCAAGCTTGAATCCCAGCTGAGAAGTGACTGGAAGTCACTGTTCTTCTCTGACTCGCTGGGAGGCTCCGTCTCAGACTCCCACCACACCCAGGTATGGCCCATCTGCAAACAAACATAAAGAGGGAGACAGCAATTTCTTTGTATCCTGACCCAGAACTGCAAAGCCCAGCTCATTTCCTGACAAACCAGAGAGCCAAAGCACGGGAAGGACTCCGTGAGGCGAGAGCAGGCTGCGCCGGAGCCCACAACACATGGCAGGGCTGCAGATCTGCAACATAAACTGCCATTTCAGAGCAACTGAGTTTCAGATTTTTTGGTGCTTTTGCTGTGCTGCCCAGGGGTCGGTGGGTTACTGTGCTCGGGGGAGGCTGAGCTGGTTGGGAGCACGCGGCTTTGTTGCAGCCTAGATGTTTAAGGCAGCCAGCAGGCAGCTCAAACCCAAATCATGCTGGGGCAACTGAGCTGCTGACAGTTGTGAAAAACTAGTGACTCCGACGACAACTCATTGAAATTCCCTTTGCTGCCCCGTGAGAACTTTTTATACTGGAAATAACTTATTACAAACACCACAGAAACTTTGTTTTCAAAGTGACAGATGCAATTTAACTGGATGGTGATACATTGTCTACCTCAGCCAGAAGAATTATAACCACGCACAGTCACACACTGACAGGGCACAGTTCTACACATCTGAAAAAATAAAAGTT
Source organism: Psophia crepitans (assembly GCA_013399095.1). Lineage (NCBI taxonomy): Eukaryota > Metazoa > Chordata > Aves > Gruiformes > Psophiidae > Psophia > Psophia crepitans. The sequence goes on from VWZZ01001953.1 coordinate 7,112, forward strand.
AGCATTCTCTTAAGGAGGAGGAAACCATTCATTTCATCTCTGTTTCTGCTGCACAGGTCCACTATGATTTCGCTAAGTCTGGGGAACTGCTTACAGAGTCAGAGTAACAAAGGAAAAGGCTGTTAGAAAAATCTGTATCTTGCCACCGAACTCAGCTGCCAGGATGCCGTACCTACGGAGAATTCTGTCCGTTAATTAGCAGCGTCTTTAGAGTTTTCAGTTAATTATGTACAACCTAATTTTTCCAGAATGTTGAACAAGCACATTTCTCACTGACTTCCTTCTGCACTCTCAGGACTCCTAGCACAGCTACAAATAAAGCTTACGGTGCATACCTGGGAGAAACAAGGAATCCGTTGGGTTTGGGATGAGAAAACATGTTTGCTTGTTCTAGGATCCAAAAGGCTGTCCTTCTGAAACCTCTTTCAAAGTTAACCTCAGCAAAAGCAGATGAAATTTGATGAGGTAAGAGATAACATTACCCGCTCTCAGCTTCCAGCTACAGGAGTTGGGCAAGTGTGATTTCATCTGAAGAGTAACCCCACGCCTACCGCGCTTTCGGGCGCCATCAGCAGAGCTGGCCGCACACGCAGAACCAGCCACCGCAGCTCAGCTGAAGACCAGAAAAGCCTTAGCCTGGGGTGATCCATCACTTGTGATCATCTTTCTGCACTCCAGTTGAGAGGGATAAGCATTTTAAATCAAGAAGCTCAAGGAACTTGGGCATAAGCACCGATTAAAAAGATCTTCGGCCTTATGTTCAGTTTGACTAAATCTTGGAAGACTCAAGACACCAGAACGGCAGTGTTAGGGCAAGACAGGCTGGATGAGTGAAATAATTACAGACTGCTTAGTTCCATAACAGTTCTGTACAAAAAATAAGGGACAAAAAGGTACAGGCTTCGACTTTTAATTAAGAACTGCCTGACGCTTCTTAATTATGTTGGCTACGTAAGTCACCAGCGAGGAATCATTATCAAATTGGGAAGTTTTAGTTCACTTTGCAGAGATCAGACAATGCGCAGCCCTCACTGATACAAGAAAAAGCAGTTAGAAATAAAAGACGGCCTTTAAAAGGAACTTACATGTCAAAACAAGAGAAATGATAAAAGCCTGAACTCTAGTAAATGAAATGTAGAATCCACAAAAAAGCAGGCAAAAAAAAAGAGATAAAAATTGAAGAACAATTTGCTAAAGACATAAAAGCAAACAACAACAACAAGCCTCATCAGAAACATCAGAAGCAGAGAGCTGCCAGATGATCAGTGGGGATGACGCATGATCAGTGCCAAACATCTCAGCGAAAAATAGGGCCAGTTGGAAAAACCAAATTAATCATCATTATCAGCAGTTGCCACAGAGGAGATCACACAAGGCTTTCTCTCGGGATGGGTCTGGGTCTGAGAGGCTGTTTCTAATTCAAATGTCATCAGGGGAGGTTTTAGAACAATTTGAAGGAGGGATGTTGGGAGACGCAGCACGGCAAGCCCGAGCTCTGCACTAGACAGATTAGACCCGAGTATTAGGAAGAACAGAATTAGTAGTCGGAACACCAGATGATGAATCGGGAAAGAGGCACCGGGGCACTGGGGAGGAAAAACCTGCCTTAGATTTTTAAAGATCTTAAGCATCATTAAAGGCTATTAAAATGCCCTGGGACAAGAGAAAAGGCCTTTTGAGGGAAAAATACCAGATTAAGAGAAGAGACCAAGGGTAGAACAGTCATGCTTTCCATAATGAAAGCAAGTTACTAGTGGGCATGGTGAAGGTCCTCCCACCTGCTGCAACTTCAGTTCTTCAACACGGAGAAAGACGGGGCAGAGTGTTAGAGGAGATGCAGCCAACCTCTTCTGCGGCTAGCAGTGAAAGGACAGGAGGCAGTGATGACAAGCTGCACCAAAGGAAATTCAGACTGGATGGAAGGCAAATGTTTACTCCATGAAGGTGGGTAGGCACCGAAACAAGCTGTCCGCAGAGGGGTTAGGGAATCTCCATCCTTGGCAGATTTTCAATACTTAATTAGATAAGGCTCCGAGCAACCCCATCTGCCCCTGAATCCAGTCCTGCTTTGAGCACCAAGCTGGACTAGATAAATGCTGAGGTCCCATCCAACTTACATTATTCCACAAAATACCAGAAACCTGTAACTCTATGCTATGAACTTAAATCTGTAATCTCTGAAAACCGAGGCCATAAAAATTCACATCAGAAATATGTTCCCGATTTCAGTAGCGAAGGGGAATTAACCAATAAGCAAACCAAAGGATTCTCCATTTCTAGCAACAACTGTAGAGTGACTCTTGGTAGAAATACACCTCAGTCATACACAGGACTCCACACGGCAGGCACGACTGATTTCAACGCAAAATTTGTCAAGATCAAGGTAAGGTAACAATCCCTCTGGTGTTAATCGCAACAACTCAGTTTCCTGCAGCCTGCATGTCAGAAAGCTGCACCATGTACATGCTGCACACTCCCAGCTGCTGCAAGCATCAGGAAGGGGAATATTTTGGGGTTTTTTTTTCCCCTCTGGAAGGTCATGAGGGCAGAAAATACACAAATTTCATCTCACAGGCAATATGAGCAGAAAATAAGGTGACTTGAAAAGCATCACAGAGAACTTAAGCCTCAGTTAAGCATCCATTTCCAGTAGAGAGAAACAGTTCACAAGCTCAGACGTGAAGCCAGGTAGTGGCATGCCTACAGCTGCTGGAGTCACAGATTTTCACTCTGACCAGCACACCCTTTCCAGATCACCGGGGAAAGCACGTAAGGTACATCTCAGTACCACGGTCTCAAGGAAAGCTCCAACAAGACTGTAGTATTTAACTTCCCATGGTTAGATCTTCTCTTATCACAACAGTGCCATATTCTCACACAGAGAAGCAAGGAATCTTGCCCTCCATCCACACATCATGCAACATTCCCATGATTAACGGAGTATCTCTAGTATCAGTCAAAGCTCTGTTGTGCCTGTGTGCTGTACAGATAACTGGAAGAGAGTTCTATTTGCTGATATTCAAGACAGGTGTGCACGCATGTACAAAACCAGGGCTCCTCACTGCAGAGAGCTGTGATGCTCAGCGTAACGCACACCGCACACTGGATTTGTTCCCAGACTTTAATATACATACACATTTACACATCACTAGTAAAAATCTGTACACTTCACATTACAGTACATACGAGCCACCAGTTGCTAGCTAACACCAGAACACTGATGAAGCCCAAGACGACTGCCCTAAAACAGGCAGGGGGGCTAGTCTTCCCCTCCGGGGAAGTTTCTTTGGGTTACACATTCCGACGAGACACTGCTTCCCAGAGGGGCAAGCGAAGAAGGTGGGCCAGGTCCCAGAAATGGACCTCCAGCCTTTCTTCCTCCTCCAACAGCTGTTAACAGCATCTTGCTTGCACTCCAGGCTCTGGATGCCAGGTGCTGGGATTTTCTGTCTGCCTGCAGCATCATTTCTTCATCTTCATGTCTGCCTCGATGGCACAGCGACGCCCTCTGGTGCCTCCGTCCTAGTCGCAAGGCAAACAAAGAGAGTTACGCAACCCTAAACGCAAAACACTTCCTCCAGCACAGGGGAGGTCAGGAATTGTGCATCTGGCAACAACTTTTCATGCCTTCCTAACAGGAAGCTGTCCTAAGAAGGCCGGGGGAGGCCTGCCTGCAGACCTACCCAAATTCACTCTGGACATAGCAGGGGTGTTGGGATTTGCAGCATCTCTGTGCGCTGCTGGCAGCCAGGGCAGAGAGAGGCAACAAGGCTCTTGCCCAGACAGATGCTTTCGGAGCCTGTACAGTGCAGGCTTTCTCCTAAGCGGCAGATTCTAGCTTGGCTCTTAAGATGGGAAGAGGAAACAGCTGACTAACCTACCTTATCGGCTGCTGATCCCTACGGGAAGTGCTCCTCCGGTTGAGTGACCCTGGCACTAGCTCCCTAGTTTCTCCGCACAGCTCCTTTCCATGAGTAGAAGGCGAGCTGAGAGCTTCCTTTGATCCGCTGCCCTCTCCCTCTGGCTGACATGCTGACTGTCCCGGAGTACTCCTCTGTCTTTAGATATATGCGAGAGAAAAAAACAACTCTCCATCTTCCTCCCCTCTCTCCTCCCCACAACTCAGAGACTTGGGGTTTCCTGGTGGGAATGTTTTTCCAAGCACTTCCAGATCACCACAGGCACAGAACAAGATATTTCTACGGCGTATCTTATTTGCTTTCTGGACCATGAGTGATAAAGGAGTACACAGCTGACTCCTCACTTTCTCAAGACCTTTTGTACTGTCTCGAATGCGCGGAAGGGGCAGCTGTATAAGCATGAGATGTAGGAACTACAGTACTGCACCACTTGGTCTGTCTTCTTACTTACATGGAACGAAAGCACGAGAGAAGTTGTGGAAAAAAGCAAAGGCAGATGACAAAACGAGAACACTTGAAACCAGAAGAAGAGACTGAAGCCCCTCCCACTCACCCACGCTGAGAATAAGGGACTGAGATGTTTCTTCTCTAATATTCATGGTTGTACAGCCCCTAAGTTAAACACACACCGCTGCAATGCTAAGGATGCTGTGACAGCGCAGTGATCACCCAGACAAGGAGCAGAGCACACTGCCAGCAGTACCTGCTGCAGCCTTTCAATACTTACAAAGAGAGAGAGAAGGAAGGCAGGAGAGCCCATTGGGACACTGTCCTGTTAAAAGGCCAAACAGAAGGACTTATCAGATTACAGAAATGCACACACCACATAGAAGCACTGAGCCCACACACGAGCATAGAGAAACAAGTGCCCCACTTCCCTTCCCGCATGGCATCAGTCTTATGCAGCAGGAACACAAAAATGGACAAAAGAGGGATACTGCAAGAGTCAGAATGCTAGGAAAGGCCTTCCCTCCTCAGCCGTGGCAAGGCCTGGCCTACCAAACAATCTCTGCACCATGCAGTCACCACTAGAACTAAGCAGGCAGTCCTTGCTGTCACAGTGCTGTGTGCACCAGCTGAGAGCACTTGAAATCATTTAATCAGGTCTGAATGTGTCTTTACAGAAGGAAAAAGAAAATCTACACTGCTATTAGTTCAGATCAGTCTGGAAGTCAGAGGTTCTCTGGTGCGTTTTACACAGCAAACCAGATGGGAGTGATTCCCTGGTTCTAAAAATCTGAGCAGGAAGTGAAGAACACAGCAGAGGCTAGTCTTCCAATTCTCTACACCTTCACCTTCCTGCCATATCACAACTTCTCCAATACTCTGTTCATTTCTCCACAGTTTTCATCACTTGTTTTTAAAAACAGGGAGCAGAAGTATTGGAATTACAGAAATAATTTGTGAGACCTGCCTCTGGGATGATGTACAGCTCCAGAGTTAAAATCTCATCAACGGACACATTTAAAGAAAAACTTGTTCACGTGAAGATGCTGGAGCCATCACAATCTCGAACAACATTCTGCTTATCTTTGGTATGGGAACTTCCTGCAGTATCTTGGGATTCTCCAAGAGATACCAAGTGCCCTTCCACTGGGTGTAGCATTCTCACCTTCTCCGAAGCATCCTGCTTGCGAGTGGAGTCTCGCCCACGCAGGCTCTTTGCACTGATCCCTGACTCTGATGTTTGCATGATCAGTTGTGTGGCCAGAAATTGCTGCAAGAAAACCACACTCTGTTAAGATTCTTAAGCAAAACAAGCTCAGTTAGAGCTTGTCAGTTAACTATCACAAACCGCAGGCAGGGAATGATTGGGTCAGAGGCAGTTTCAGTTCCTTGTCTGCTGCTCAGAATAAGTTCCCCCATTTACCTCAGAAGCCACAAGTCCCGAGGAACTATAAAACCCCAGTTCAAACTTTGTTAGCCCTGCCAGTTGAGACATTCTATTTCACAAGAAATTTTAAATGACATACATTCACAGGACACAGTTTTATGTACACTTTCAAACAGCATAAACCGGCACAGCCACCAAAAGAAGCAGACGCGTCCCCTGTCATTCACCATTCTCGTTGCTTGTTTCTGTTCCTTAACCACACCCTGGTTCTTGCTGGCCTAAGCATTTCCCTGAAGGAAATTAGATTTGAATTGGTCTGGGCTGAACCTAAAAAAATATTTCGCTGTTTTAGTTTTAAATTATCCACAATCTAGTTCACCACAAACACCTGAGCTGGCACAAGAGATGCAGGGAAAGATGGGACTACTTCACTGTGAGCAAAACTCTGGTCTTACATCCAGAAGTCCTTCCCATACCTACGTACCAAGGCGGATGCTCTGTCCTGCACTGGCCTCGGTCAGTACTTTACCTGGATCTGCTCCAGGACATCTCGCTGCATCTCCACAGCCATGTGGTACACGTCGTGGTCAGAGCTGTTGTACATAACTGCATTTTGAAACATCAGCATTATATCACGCTGGAACTCAGCTGTGGTTCGTATCAGCCCATTCTCAATGTTCTTTTTGATGGTAGATAAATCCATCGGCCTATGAAAGAAATTCAGTCAAAGTAGCAACAGAAATATTGAACTCTTCTGCTCTCTTTCATGAACAGCCCTGGGGTCTGTGACATGTCTAGTTAGACCATCTATTTCAGCCAGACAGGTTCTCCCCCACACAGGCTGCATTCCCACGTGCCAAGGCCTTGGGTCTGAAGACACAAGCTGTCCACCAGCTACCATGAATAGTAACAACGGCGTGACAGATGCCTCAGGAGAGGCATCTGCCTTCTCCAGGCATCACTGAAGGAGACACTAAGGAGCTAGAGCTGCAGTCACTGAACTGTTTAGGAGAGATTTTGGGGGCCAGGAGGGGATTCTGGCAATTCTTCCAGAAGAGTCCACTATCTGGGACAGTAAAAAATGCTGATTAAAGACGACTGGTCTTGGAATGTCAAAGATTAAACCCTATCCTTGGATAAAAACTGGAAGCAGCAGATCAGTGACATAATCACTTCACTGATAAAAAAATGTTCTGTGTAAGGTAGTGTACTTTATTCAAAGACAGGGCTGCGTAATGACACGTGTTTGTTACTGAAGATGACCTTTTTTTTGGGAGGAATCTGTTTCTGACTGAATCATGCCAGAAAAAAAATAATTTTCCAAGTCTTGCAGTCCACATGGTAGCCAAAACCGACATAATTCCTGCCAGAAATCTCTACACAAATATGCAAATTCTAATGTTCTATGAAGTTCTAATGACAGAAGGCTGCTGAGACTCACCTTTGCACAATACTGTGGTAACCTGGTGCTATGTCATCGGTTACAGGCTGCAAGAAGACGTTGGCATACCTGCAGAGAGGAGGAGTCCACTTAGTACCCTGCCCTTGCTCATAAATATTTGTTTTCATGCTTTTGTGTTTATTTGTCTGCTAGCAGTACCAATGTGATTCATCATCTGCCGGTACCAAGGCAGATGAGCCTCCGAGATGGGGGAGTGCAGACTCGTCTAGGATTAGTCACTTCTTTCTGCCAGTTCTCAAACTCACCTGTGATTAGCTGCTGCTCTCCAAACTAGCATGATGGCTTTCTTCCAGATCTTCTGGGCCTGTATTGCTTCCTGGTCCTCGCTGCACACTGAGCTGGGAAGAAAAGAACAGGGCTTCCTTCAGGAGCCTGCATGCTGCCTCGGAGCAGAAACCTTACAGTTTATTTTGCCTTTGAGATGCCTACCCTAATCCATGCCAAAAACAGAAAAAAAAGGGAGCTGGTACTACAGCGCTGCCTGCACACTTGCACTTGTAAGCAAGAAGAACCAAATCATCAGTAAAATTCCCCCTTCGGATACACTCAGTCAGCAAAACAGAAATGAGAATCCTACGCTCCCTTCACAGAATAGTGTGGGATTTGCACCTCCCTGAGAGCTTCACCGATACTCACAACTGCGAGGAGGCTGGGCTGCTGGGGATGGAGTCGGCTAGCGTGTGGGACTGTAGAGGTGCATTATGGACACTGAAGCCATCATCGCTCTCACTCACAGGAGGTTCGTTATCCATCTCTGATAGATATCCCTCACCCTGATCTTCTTCTTTGGGTTCCTCCAAACTGGCAGCCTCACTGGCACCATCCTCATCGTCCTCTTCACCCTGCCCATCCTGAAACAGAGAGAGTTCATGAGCCTGCACGGCCAGCTGCAGCAGCATCTCCGAGCCTCCAAAGCAACTATGGTTCTGCAAGCAAAGTGATTTTCTTGCTACAGCTGCTGACAACTGTATAGGGACTTTCAGAAAATCCTACTCACTCTATCCTGCCCTGCCTCCCCCCTGTGTTCAGACACAGACACACATGTACACACACAGCCTGGTAGTGCCTTCTACCAAGCAATCTCCCCTTCAGTTCCCTGCAGACTGCCCTATTCTCTTCTCGGTGCAGAAAGCTGAAAGCAAGCTTTGCTTTTCAGCAGACGGGAGCCAGGAACCAGCAGCAGCAACAAGATGTTCTTAATGAACCCAAGATGATTACAGCCAGCCCAGAATTACCTTCATCTGACTCCTAAACAGGGCTTGGGCCTCCTCCTTCATTGAGTCTGCGAAAGAAAGAAAAGCAGAAAGGTTGACTCTCCAAAGCAGTCTCCTATAAAAGCTCCTGCACCAATGCCTACTGTCCTGCAGTAATTACCACTGTTCCTACACATATCTTTTCTCCCTCCTCCCCATAAAAGCCTGAACCAGATCACTGACATCTATCCAGCTAATAATGTTGCATGTAAAAGATTTCCTAGCTGAATTAAGTTACCTGACAGCTCAAATTTGTGCTGAACATCAGCCTGTGAGGAGTCTTCACTCACATTTGGGACTTGTGGAGGGGATGAATCATCATCAGGTGGGGTCTGGAGGGAAGAGAAATGCACAAATCTAGATGTTTGTGTCAGCTTACTTCAGTGAAGGTGTGGGCACATCTCACTCGCCCTAACCTAACTCAAGGCAATGAAGTGCACTGAGCACCTTCCCAACAGCAATTCTGCACATGGGCGGGGGGAGATACACAAAGTACTGCCTAAAGCAGGGAGCTTTTCTGCAGATCGAACAGATCAGCAGCATGACTCCCAAGAAAACAGTCACATTCACTGAAGGGCCACCTTCAACCCAGCAATCATCTTTCCTCTAAACTTCTCTCCTATCTGCCACAACTGCTCTTTCTTTCCCCACACCAGGTCCAGACAGCCTCTCTGCTCACATACCTCTGTCTTCACTGTATTGTGCACTCCGTCTTCTCCCTTGGCCGATTCTATCTCAATTTCAGAAGTCTCTCCTGCTGCTACAGGTGCTCTTTGATCCTCTTCTATCTCTTGACTTCTAAGCTCTGGTGTTTCCGTCACTCTCGCAGTTGCTTGTATGGTTTCCTCAGGGCCCAGCTGATTCTGCTCCTGCTCTGCAGGTTCTGTCTTTATGTCTGATCCCAGCTCGCCGATGCCCATTAGGTCTCGAATCCCCTTCACCTCTGGCTCCTCACACTCCAGCCTCTCCTGCTTCACAGTCACAGACACTTGGGGTATCTGGGCCTGTTTCTCATGCTCCTGACGAATTGAGTGTTCCCACGGGCCAGGCAGGGTCTGGGGGTCATCAGTATCTTCGCAGAAAGAAGACAGAGCAGCTTCAACAACTGCTGCATCCAGGACTTCGGGGTGGTCATCTACCTTTATTGCCAAAACAAACACACAGCAGTGCAGGCCAAGGTCAGAAAGAGGGATTAAAATATAAGTTCATGTTATTTGGTAATGAGACAATTGTGGAAAACCCGATGTACCGGTGGAGCGTCCCATGGAGCTTCAGTTTCAGAAATACAGCAGCGCTCCTGGAAAGTATGCTGCAAGCAGCGCTCACTTGTCTGCCAGATGTGACCCAAACCCTACCCGGCATGAGGAACAAATTTTCTCTGCATTCTGAAGAGCAGCATCAGGCTAAACGTGGCAGACTAGCAGCAGTGGTGTCACAGGGTCATTTCCTACTGATCTGAACAACGACGGTGAGAACGTGCATTTTGGACTAGTTATTTCTTGCTTGTTTAAACTAACTAAATTGTTGAACAGTAATCACTTGACATTAACCTAACTGAATGTGGAGCAAAAGGCACCAGCACTCTGCTTTGCCCATTTACCTTGTCCTCAATGATGGCTATAATATTTCCAACAGTATCGAAGTCCAGCTCTTCCCCCGTATAGGACACTGCAATATCCATTTTCTCAGCCAAATCCAGGTCTTCTTTCCCATCCATGCAGTGATCTTTGGAAGACCCTGCAGCGCTGCCAGCCCCAGAACCCAGGCACTCTTTCTTGATGGAGTCAATGATCATGGATATTTCACTGCTGTCCATGGACACTGTCACGGTATGGGAATCAGACACTGCCTCCATGGAAACACAGGCCTCTGGCTGGCTCACTGCACAAGGATAAGAGTGACAATCAGAAACCAATCTGGAGAAGTCAAGCCCACATAAACAAATACTGTAGAGGATAAGCCCAAGCACCAACCGCAAGTATCCCAGGTCCACCCACACCACCACAGCTTAGAAAAATAAAAGACAAACATGGGTTTGCTTTCCCACAGTAGAGACAAAGTGAGGCTCCAGCCCCTGAACCACAGACCAGCAACACACCATTAGCAACCCCCACCCAGCAAATGCTGTTTAAAACCACTGGTTTACTCCAGAAGCCAGCTGTAACCGTCCTTTCAGCAAGGATGGCGAGTCTGGGGTGATACAAGGCCGGCTGAGAGCTCGCTGGGTGCCGATCCCAAGGGAAGTTCTGCTTTCCAGCAGTGCATGACCTGCGAGTGCGTAGTTCAGGAACGCACCTGTGGCTACGCTTTCTGGAGCTGCAGCTGGTGGCACAACGGATGGTGCTGACAGCGTGGGCATCATGACAATGGTTGCCTGAGACACAGGCTCTACGGGGGGTGGCAGGAGCTTAGCTGGAGGTTCGCTGGCAACAGCGGAGAAGGAAGCAAGAGGTGAGGTGAACTGTGCAGGACCAGCTTCTAAAAGCCGGGAAAGCGTAGGAGCACCTAACAGAGAGTAGAAGGGAAAAGCACATGAGCAAGAAGCAGCCACCACTGAAGTCCACAAAGTCACCACTGGGCTCTTCACTGTCTGGTGGCTTCTTCCAGGAAAAGACACTGAGAGGTACTTATAAATGGTCCCAAAAGCTATACCGAGAACCTGCACCAAAAACACATGACTCCTTTGTGCGTGCGGTCTGAGATAGAATCATGCAGACTACGGGACACTGCTCCATGTAAGGGCTGAACAGGCTAAGCCACACAAGCAGGACGATGTCCTTCCAAAGGCTCATCCCAGTACAATTACGGGAAATCTGAAAACCAGTGTTGAGAGAGCCACACAAGGCAAGCCAAGACAAACAGTCATCACAGGAGCTGGAAGGGAGCAGAGGGGATCTCTTTGCAGGTCTTTCCTGGAGAATTCCTCTTATTTCAAAGGTTGCCACTTGTCTTAGCTGTAACTTCTAGTCTGAATTCACTGAATTGTCTGGATGAAATTAACAGGTCTTAAAGACGTGCATAAAGAAACTGAGGTTATTCATATGGAATTATAAACGAATAAATGGCATAAATCCTCAGTTGCATACAATGTGATTGAACCACTGGTTAGCATGAGCTGAGAAGAAATTTCACTGTAGGCCGGTTGTTCTGACAAGGCCCAATGCAGACACCCTTGCACTGTCCCTCTCACCCCCAGCTCTGTGGAACCTACTCTCTGGAGTAAGTTCTGGAGTTCTAATCCTCAACAGACCCCTAAGCTAAAGCCAAGGTGAGACACAGGAGCTCTCCAGATTCACAAGGAGCTACAGTTTGACACATCCGGAATCTGACATTTGAGCATTTTCCCCCATCTCCCTGCCAACTAACCCCTTCTTTCTACACTCAAATGCCTGCTATTAGCTAGTGTCAAAACCAGAAAACTAGACTGCATGGACCAGGACTGACTCAAGTCTAAGTGTTTTAGTCATCTTAGACCAAGGCACATTTTTTTCTGTAAGGATTAAGGTATTAAAAAACAGTAGGGGTGAGAGGGATGGGGGTACAGAAATAGGAATACAACTCATAAAGAAGTCCCCAAACCAGCCAGGCTAGATGTCCTTCATTTCTCTCCAAAGAGAATTCACAGAACAGTCTAAAGGTACATCTGAAGGGAGAACTGTACAGGGAGAGTCCTGAGTTACCTGAAGCAGCAGGAGATGCAGGGACAGCACCAGGTGCCGACTGCATTTCCCCGCTGTGCAGCACTGGAAGGACGCTTCCTACCTCCAGCAGGACTCCTGAGCTGTTCATGTGACTAGAAGCCACTGCCATTTCGTTTTCACCGACCTGCCAAAGGAGGACACAGCTGAAGTTCCTGGACATACCATCACATTGGTGATTCTCTGCCAGATATGCACCTCCAAGAACATGTCCATCATTTGCTGTCTTAGCATTTCTTCTGCACTTTTTGTCCAGTCTAGTCCCTGCCTAAGGCCCCTTATGCCAGTGCACAACGTGACAGTCTGAAGCTAGTTGTTACTCAGCCACAGGACAGCTGCAGTGCCACCTTCCTCTGAAGTTAGGCCAAATACATAATTTGCTCTACCTCAGCTCCTCTGTTCAAGGACTTCACAATCCTTTACAGATACCAGCCTCTCCATCCTCTGAGATGGCACGGAATTATCGCTTATTTTGAATTGAGGGAAACAGAAGCACCGAGATGGAAAGTAACTCCATCAAGGTCACACAGCAAACGTATGACGGACCTTGAAGCAGATGTAAACCAGTCCTGTCGATACAAAGAACACCCAGTCTTCCACAGTCATTACCTTTCCCTGCTCCACCCTGTGTTACATCGCACCCTGCCAACACAGAACCCATGGAACATTTACCCACGCTAACAAAGAGAAAAGACCCCAAACCTCACTATTAAAAAAAGCAAGTCAACAGCAATACGCCTACTCCACCACACAAGCGCTAGCACAGGGAATCCGTGCCACGGGCAGGCTGATGGCTGCCATTTTCAGACTGGGCTCTGAACCGTGTCAGCAACGGTCACCCTCCTCAGACTTCCAGAGTCACCAACATCAGAAATGCCTTGTCATCACAGTGATTTTAATAACTGTCTACAATTAGGAGAAAACTGAAGCACTTCAATATTGGTCATAAACCCCATTAAAGGGCTCCCTACTCCCAGGCTAAGACTCAAATATTGAAACTCAACTTCCTGCCAAGATGTAAAGACAAATTGTGAGCCCAAGTAGAAATCATCAAGAACACCTCCATGGAGGCTGATTGGGATGCTGCTGACTAACACGCTCCCTCCCCCAGGGAGAACAATTTCCTCTAGTTAAGCCTGCAACTCCAGCTCCTTACGACTGAGGGAGACAGCCAGTCCTATGTGCTGAACGATCCTTGCAGTTCTGCACCTACGGTACTGCTGGGAAAGGGTCCCACCTCTGTGGCTCACAGGGATAATTATATCTCTCAGATATCATTTCTGTTGGGACTCTCACAAAAACTGTATGTTTTTAAAAAGCCTTTGCAGCTCCCCCTTTTTCAGTGGGAGAGTCTGGAGCAAATTGTTTGCGTGCTTGCATATATGAGCAGAGAGCTCCATACCAGCCTGGGGCTTGTGGGCAGGAGACTGCCCTTCTTCAGCAGCTCTGAGAGCAGAGGGGAAGGAGGCGGAGTTGCTTTTTGTCCTAGCATCTTTTTCTGGGGTGAATCATCAGTGACTGGGGTCATGGGGGCATCCAGGGGAGCAGAGCCTGGAGGGGTGTCAGGGATTCCAATGAAGGAGGCAACTGGGGTGCTGGGCAATGTCCCTGGAGTGACCTGAGAAAGAGAAAAACCACACTGTTCAAAGCCACACTCCACCACACGGACTAGCCCCACTTGCTCCTTCCCCCAAGAGCATTGATCCAGCACACCACAGACACCTACTCCATTCACTCACTACACCTACTCCAGGCATGTGCTTTCACCCTTTCCCTGCTCTGTAGCACCGTTTCCCAGGCACACACAGAAGACTGCCTGGCCAACCCACTGACACCCCTACGTAGCCTTTGATCCAGGCACCTGATCATCACAGACATGAAAAAGGACACGTATCTCGAGCAGCACTGTACATCAACCACACTACAGCACTACCACAGCGAAAAGTCTGCAAAACAAGGCAAGGGCTTCTCCCCCAGGCTCCTTTTCCATGATGGACGCAGAGCCGCATGTCCCAAGCTGCTCTTTCCCTCTTACCGTGAGAAGGATCCTTACCCCTGGACTGGCCTCATCCACGGCGGGCTGAGACAGATCTCCCAGAGCATAGTCTCCCCCTGGGGAGGTGGAGCCTGCAGGGGAGCGAACCATCACACCCGTTAATCGTCGCGGCGGATTCTTAATGGCCTGACGAGCTGCAAGAAAACAGAATAAAAAGTGAGATTCCCTGAGTCCATCTTGAATAGTCCCTGATAGTTACCTCTGACTCCATCCTAAAGAACTCCAAGAAAACAATTTATATTGTAGGAATTTCTTGCACCACACTAGGCTCCATAATTTGCATCTTGGCATTTGCCCTGCTACAGATACAGTGCCAGAAAAAGAATATAATCTTTCTTTCCAACTCCTAGGGTCAGGGAACTCCTGAACAGGTCTTAACAGGACTTAAGTATTTCCCAAATGTTCTTATGAACATAAACACCTCTCTCTGAGGAGAAGGAAGTGAGCTCATTTCCAGCTTACCCTGATAAGCAGCATCTGTAGCCTTCCTCTTCACTTCTGCCTCCTCCTCCTCCATTTTTTTCTTTCTGCATACAGAACCAAAGCCGACTGTCACACAGTGTCCCATTTCCCCTTAGTTCCTCCTGCAGCTTACTGCCCCCCACCCCATTATCTGCAGACAACAGTGTCCTGCCTCTGCGGACTCAGGCTCAGTTCCTCTGAGGAGGGAAGCAGAGTCAGAGGCCAGTCAGAGAAGGAAATTTCACATCCAGCTGATTATCAAAATAGAGGAGGCAAGCATGATGTTGCAAGCCATCACAAGCTCTTTACGGAGAAACTCTGAATGATGTTCCACACAAGCTGGTGTCCCTCAGTCTAAACTAAGCCCACCTTCAGAGGCCAAAGCATCTGTATAGCTGCCCTGTTTTTCCTAACCCAATGTACATGGAGCAAGAGGCTTCAGGCAACTACCGCCTCAGAAGAAAGCATAACATGGAAATAATGAAATAACCTACATCATAATCTCATTGCACAGCTCCTCCAGTCTGTTATCCATGTGTCCGGCCTGGATCAGCTCTGCATCCTTCTTGAGTTGCCTGTAATCAGAAAATCTTCTTACTTACCACTGAACAAAATGCCTTAAGCAGCATTTTCACCCCAAGCACCACTCCACTTAGGCCGCTTTTTCAAGACAGGACTCTCAGGTGTGCCACAGCTTAATGCCTCTGCCACGTACCTGTATTTCTCCTGTGTTTCTTTAATCATTTTCTTCAACTCCTCAACTCGTTCAGCAGTCAGTTTCCGCACAATAACATCTTCAACAGTTTCCACAACCTCTCCCTTCTCACCACGTTTTCTCCTATAGAATAAAACCAAAGCAGTTCAAACATGAACCACAGAAAACTCCAGTTCTCCTTTCATAAATGGCTGCTGTCTGTCATTCCAGATGCAAGCCCACTGCAAATTCTCAACCTGAAAAAACCATTCAGCTTCAGAGAAGCTTCTTCCTACCCACGAAGAAACATTTATTTTTCTTCCTCAGTAAGTCTACCACGTCCCTTGTCTTTGCAACTCTAGTGCTGAAGATCATTGAGCACTATCACAAAACAAATACTACTTTTAAACATCCTGCCTTCAATTTCATTTGATGTGAAGTCTCAAAAATAAAGATGCCTGGATTTATAAGTGAGAAATATGTGAGGCCACAAAGTCGCAGCAATAGCACTGATAAAAACACTACAGGAAACCACTGCAGAATAGGGACAAATACAAAACATTTCCCCTTCTCACTCTTGCTGTCTTTTCTACCCCTATTCTGAAGGATTTTATGTATAAAGCTTCTGACCAGTAAGACTAGTATGTTGTGTTTTATTCCAGCCAAATAAGTGTTTCTTTTTCTGCATTGTCTCCAAATGCACACTGCAACTCCTACAAATGGAGCTGTGGCCAAGAGGCCCCAGTTACCCTGCCAAGTATTGTAACGACGGTAGGCACACATGGAATACACTGACTAGGACACAGTGACCAGTTTTAGAACCATGTAATACTGAAATACTCGGGTCTTATGAAAAAAGAAGACAAGATACAGAGATACGGGAAGCATGTTCTAATACCTTGGGCTTGCCTGTTTCCCCCCTCTGCCATACCCTGATCCCACTGTCCACAACCGAATCTCCTCGTTCCTGTACGCTCCTTTCGGGAGGCGCACTATCAAGTCCTTTGCTGTAAGAACTGACGAGTCCACCCAAAACTGCTGCAGACCGCACTTGTTTCACATTTTGTACTCACTTAGGGGTCTCCGTAGTCTCCAAGAGCTCTGAATACTGAGATGCACAGTGCTGAGAAGAAATAAAGGAAGTCAGAGGACACCAAAGAGTCGGCTTCAGCAAATGCTTATCAACAAAGTCTACAGGGCACTCATTCCCACTTCTTCAGAAGTCTCACACATTACGAATGTATCTGACAGTCTTCCCCCATGGCTATAATTTAGTGTGGCTCAAAGTGAGGAAGCATGTTCACTCTTTTACTCTAGCACTGCCCAGGCTGATCTTCAAGACCAAGCAACAGAACAGATGCTCCCAACTAACAATTCAGAAATCAAAGCAAGCAAGCACAATTAGGAAAACTGTAGCTGTAACGTTTCTATCTGTGAACAGGCCCCAAAACTATTTCAATGGAGAAGACAAAATAACATTATCTCAAGGCCAGTTTCATAGTTTAAGAGAAACAATAAGCAACATAAAACCCCCAACTTTTCCTCCCTTGATTCTTCTAATCTCTTCTTGTTCCTTACACAGCAAAAATCCCAGGCGCTTCCCCAAACAGCAGGACACACCAAAATACACGGGGATTCACGCATTCCTAGGGCAATGAGATTCCACAGCTTAATTATATGCCTGGTGAAGAACAATCTCTTGAGGTTTGCTTTGAACCTGTCTCCTGTTAGTCTTACTTAATAGCCTCTAAATCTTGTGCTGGACAAAGCACTAACAATTAATCCTTATTCATTCTCAATGTCTCATTTCTGACTGCAGACGTCTGTTGTATTCCTGTTACTTTTTTTTTATGTTAAAGCTTTTACCTTACTTAGCCGTGCTTTACAAGGAGGCTGTTTCATGTCTTTGATTATCCCTGTCTTTTCCTTAACTTTATCCAGCTGTACTGTAAGCTCAAATTTGATTTCAGAAACAGGAAAAAGTATTTAATTGGATTTAAATAAAATTGATTTTTAAAAAATTAATTTCCCTTTCTTTTTTATAAACAAGAAATAGATTCTCTTAGGCAGCTGTCTTACATATCCCATGCAGAGCTCATTTTTTTCCAAGATTCAAATATTGGTATCTTACCTTTTGGGAAAACCAGTCAGGTGGGCGTCCTGGCTCTGCAAATGGTTTGATAGCTCTGCTGACTGAGACCCTACAGGAGAGAAACGGCCAGTCACTGTCAACGTACTGTCTTCCCCAACCAACATGCTGACCCGCTTTGACATTCATCACTGAACAGCCCCCTACACACAATGAACTTGCCAAGGAGTTGTTATGTTTGGGAATTACTGAAGTACAGCCCTTGGACTCAAAAAAATCTGCCTGAACCTAATAAAGACCTTCACTCCCTTGCTTTTTAAAGCAAGTTTCTAGCTTCTGATGACACCATTACATTTCCACAAAAACCTTACTTTGGTGAGGGGAAGAAGGGAGCAACATGGAGCTACATGCTCGGGAGCAGCACACAGGAATCTGTCACCAAATATCCCTCCTGACCATAACTCATCCCTTTCAATTTATGAACCTGTGGCTCTTTGTTCCGATTAACTCACTTCTGTTTTCACACAGCAGTTACGGAAGCAGCACGCCGAGTGCCAGCGTGCACCGCCACCGCCCCACCTTAGCTGCGGGCAGAACGCACGCCGGTGGCAGCAGGTGCATGGGGCGAAGCAGCAGGGTGAAAAGCCACGCACCGGTGCGGCACCCAGCCCGCGCTTTGCCCGGAACCCCGGTGCACACCCCAAGGCAGAGCGGCGCCGGGCCCGCTCCCTCACCAGTTCTGGTCGCCGCTCCGCATGACGGACGAGGCCAGACAGAGCTTCTCGCGGATGGACCAGGGCTCCGTGGGGCCGGCGCTCAGCAGCTTGTGCTCTGCCGGGACAGGGACGGAGTGCAGGGACCCGCGGGGACCCGCCTGCCCCCGCCCCCTCCCC